>OMOT01088408.1:7570-31517 GCA_900312575.1 Acanthochaenus luetkenii | reverse complement strand
TCACACAGTCCGGGGGTCAAGGCAGGAAAAGGGTCGTCAAACAGGCAGGGGTCGATTCCAAAGAGGGTTCTCAGACTGGCAGGGATCCAGCACACAGCAGGGTTCTCGGTCCGGTCGGTCATACACACTCTTGTCAACACTCGATCACTATCTGTTACGCGCTCTCTTCCTCCTACTTCCCCCATGGGTCACACCCTCCTCTCTGCCTTTTCTCCCTCTATTTAAGCCCTGCCGCTCTCTTCCCCTATTGGCCCTGCCCGAACTCCCTAATTGGCTCTGCTGCCTCGCATCTGCTGCTGATTGGGGCGGACGTCCGTCTCTGGGATTTAGCGCCCATGTGGGGAACGACACGTACCGCCCCTCCTTCACTTCCCCCCTCCTATACTCCCTCCATCTGCCACACCATGTTATCTAATGCATTCCTGACCCAGTCTATCACCTCCTCCTATCCCCTTTATGCCCAACTATGCAGGATGTCAACCTGCTATCAAGCTACTATGCCAATCAAGAGGAGAATGATACAACTCAGTCGATGACATTGTTTTTATTTTCTCCCCTTTCTCCCCCTCTCTCCATCTATCCCTCGTTCTCCAGGTTCACATCACTGTCCTGGACAACAACGACAATGCTCCCATCTTCTCCCAGTCCACCTATGATGTCACCATCTCCGAGGACATGCCCCCCAACACTGAGGTGGTCCAGGTACTGGCATCGGACCGAGACCAACATCATCGGCTGGCCTACTCTCTGCAGAGTTCCATCGACCCCAGCAGCCTACATCTGTTCCGCATCCACCCCACCCTAGGAACCATCTACACTACCCAGAGTCTGGACTACGAGGCCTGCACCCAACACATCCTCACCGTCATGGTAAGGCTTCGGTCTGGGCAACCAAGTGCAGAAAGATCACCTCCTCTCAGAACAACATCATTGGCTTTGTTTACATGCACACAATAATGTGACTATTGTTAATTCTCAACATTAAGACAATAATGCAATTGAAGTGGTGTTAAGTAATGTGATTTGTATTGACTCCTATCAGTAACCAAGAAATTGCAACAATTTCCACAGGTCTCTGTCATAAACAATAAAGTAACATTTTCACAATAGAGAGGAGTAAGCAAGCTAATTAGAGTAGAGGTCCAACAGAAACATCTGGTGAAGACGTTATTACATTACATGACATTACAGTATTTAGAAGACACTTTTGTCCAAAGCAACTTACAATAAGTACATTTTGTCAACTGTAGTAAAACCAACCATATATAGCAGTCTTCTCATGTAAGCCTTCAATCGGAATAAGTAGCATCCATAGAAGGAATAAGAGTAGAAGGGGACCCTTACATGTTAGATAAGTCAGTTCAAGTAGGGTCCAGGTGTAATATGAAAATATGGGTTTTTAGTCTCCGGCGAAAGATGGCTAACGATTCAGCCGTTCTGACTGAAGGGGGGAGCTCGTTCCACCATTGTGGTGCCAGGGATGAGAAGAGTCGAGCTTGTGATGAGCGACTTCTAAGTCCACGTAGCGATGGGGGGTCTAGGCGACCTGCAAGAGTGGTGGAGCGGATCAGACGAGCTGGAGTTTGGAGAGAACAGTAGGGGCCCCAGGACCGCGCTCTGGGGGACGCCATTGTTGCGAAAGCATAGTCTGGACAGGGATCCTCTCCATGCGACCTGGTAAGAGTGGTTAATCAAGGAGTAAGTGAAGGAGAATGAGGACATGAAGGGATGAGGAAGAGGGATGAAGCCTTAGCAGTGTGGAGAGCCTCTGTGACAGCAAGGAGAGCAGTCTTGGTAGAGTGAGAAGCCTTGAAGCAGGATTGAAGACGGTTATATAGCACCATGCAAAATACTGGAATAACAATACAGCTATGTCATTTGCTTTTTTTGGCTTGAGAACAATGCTTTTTAGCCTTCGTAGCTGAAATGTGGAAAGTTGGAAATGCCAGTATGTGGAGTGGGGGACTGTCCTGAAATGTTACTGAAACTAAGAGCATAATGGCAATTACATAATCAGACTATGGTGTTTACAGGGGTCCTGCCTTACCTGCATTGTTGTCTTAATTGCATTACAGTCTTGTTTTATGTGCATTTGAATGTAGTAATTCATTCATTCTCTTTGCTCATCCTGCTGTACGATGTTCATCCAGCATTTCTGATGGTTTCCAAACTGGCAAGAGCAACACGTAGTGATGTCAAACCCTATTTGGACCTGGTTCACTGTCTTTGCACAAGGGTGGTGATTTGTTTCATCTGACTAATACCTGGAAAGTGAAGGGATTCTAACATTTGTACATCCTACATGAGCTGCCACATATCCTCCCACTCACTGTCTACTAGACTTATTTTAACCAGTAAAACGTAATCATTTTCTAGATAATATAAAACTTGCAAACAAGCTAAATATAACAAGGTCAAAGAAAAGATGCTTAGCAGGTTAACCAGTGCTCAGATGAAGACACATTTTCAGTTGAATTTAAAAAGGCTGTTATAAAATCAAGACAATTTATTTGACACTGGTCAAATATCTATCATTAAAGAAGCCCTGATTGATCGTTGACCTTGGGTGGTCAAAGAAGAGCAAGTCTTTCAAAGTGGAAATTTGTCAAGCAGAAAATAATATAATTCCTGTATCTCAGATTTAGAGCAGCAGAAGAGCCAGAGGCAATCTTCTTGTCTGTGCTCACATTCTACCTGAGCTCATCATTTGGCAATTAAGCTAATTACACCGAGCACTGAAGCAACATGTGCACCTCATCAGAGAACATAGGATGATTTTCCACGGGCACTACCAAAAAGAAGTGTGAATTATAAATAAATAAATAAATACTCTATTGTCACACCCATGCACAGAGCACCGCACACCTAGTGAAATTATTTATCTGCATTTAACCCATCACGGATACACACAAGTGATTGCACAAACACACACATTCTAGGGGGGCCGGAGCAGAGGGCTGCCATGTACAGTATGGCGCCGGGGAGCAATTTTGGGGTTAGGTGTCTTGCTCAAGGACACTACGACAGATTTATCCCCGGGAGGACCTGGACTCGAACCGCCGACCTACCTCCTGAGCTAATGCCGCAAATATGGAGAAGTAGAAGTTGGTGAGAGTAGGCCCTTGTCTCATTTGGGTTTAAGTGCATGGGCTTGTTCAACGCCTCTGTGTGTTTGTGTGTGTGTGTGTGTGTGTGTGTGTGTTTTCCTCAAAAAAAATTATATCTGGAAATGTTTTAATGTTGATCTAATGTAGTCATTTTGAATTGCTTCCTTCAATGGTGATCAGCAGTACTGGAGAGTATGGCTGACACTTCAATCCAAGAGGGGAGATATATATTAGCTTGAATCAGGTGCATTAATTCAATTTGGCATTATCTAGCTCAGCAGGTATCTATAATCTTCTGCATTGTGTGCTGGAGAGAGAGGGAGAAGGGCAGACAGAATACAGTTTACATGCATGTGTGTGAATGTTGTGCATTTGGAAAAGCCACATGGGATATGACCCATATCTCATAATTAAAAGTTAATATAGAGGAAATGAAATGACACACTATACTAGCAACTATATGATTCCCTGACCAATATTATGCTTTCAGCTATTTTTTTAATCTACATTTTATTGCGATGATTTTGTAATGAATTGAGACCAAAGCATATAAAAATGTCCATGAGTGTTAAAAAGCAAGACGATTTGGTCTAAACACAACTACTAAAAAACACTTTGAATCATAATCAAGTTAGTTTATCTATTAGTCATCTTATAAAACATCAAAGCAAATATTGGCTTTGGGTTATATAATAACTCCAAGCACTTTTTCTTCTGCAGGTGAAGGACCAAGAGTTCCCATACAGAAGGAACCTGGCTCGTGTGTTGATAGAGTTGGAAGATGTAAATGACCATGTACCCATCTTTGCCTGTGCTCTGTATGAAGGCTCTGTCTATGAGTCAGCAGCAGTGGGATCAGCTGTGGTCCAAGTCACTGCCTTGGACAAAGACAAAGGCGAGAATGCAGAGCTATACTTCTCCATTGAAGGAGGTAGGCAACTCTGACAATTAAGTGAATATTGTATGTTGTCTTGTATGTTGAAATATTTTATACACTTGAAGTCATTCTTTTTGATTTTCCAACAGGGAACGCTGGAAATGCATTCCATATTGAGCCAGTTTTGGGTATTATCACAGTTGCACGTGACCTGGACTTCACCACCATTGGCCATTTTGTTCTCACTGTCAGAGTCACTGACAATGGCTCTCCTCCTCTATCCACCACCACCATAGTGCGTATTGCTGTCACCCTCTCTGATAACGCTGGCCCAAAGTTCCCCCGGCCTGAGTACCAGGCTGAGATCACAGAGAACATGGTGGTAGGAAACTCTGTCACCACAGTCAGTGCAGTCAGCCAGTCCACGCTGACTTATGATATCAAGCAGGGCAACAATGATCGTATCTTCCGGATAAATCAGTACAGCGGAGTGATCACCACTCAAAAGCCCATAGACTATGAGACTGCAATGTTTTACACCCTGACAGTCCAGGCCACCAACATGGCTGGCATGGCTTCCAATACCACCCTGCTCATCCAGGTAGTGGACGAGAATGATAACCCACCGGTGTTCCAGCAGCTTCGCTATCGTGGGAGCATCAGTGAGGCTGCACCAGTCAACAGCATGGTCCTGAACTCGGACAACTCACCATTAGTAATCAAGGCCACTGATGCTGACCGCAACCAAAATGCTCTTTTGGTCTACCAGATTGTTGAGGACAATGCAAAAATGTTCTTCACAGTCGACTGTGGAACTGGCTCTATCAGAACCATCGCTAATCTAGACCATGAGACGTTTGCTAGCTTCCACTTCCACGTTCACGTGAGGGACAATGGGAAGCCACAGTTGACAGCAGACAGTCCAACCGAGGTCACAATACAAGTGATTGACACCAACGATTCACCACCTCGCTTCACCCAGGATGCCTACGAAACAGTCCTACTACTCCCCACCTATGTGGGAGTAGAAGCTCTGCAGGTTTCAGCCATAGACCCTGACAGAAATGTACCTACAGAGCTTACCTACTCTTTGACAGATGGAATGCTGGAGCACTTTGCCATTGAATCCTCCAGTGGGATCATCACAGTCAAAAACAACAACTTATCCAAAGAACGTTACCGCTTCAATGTCAAAGTCTCAGATGGGAAGTTCTCCAGCACAGCTCTGGTCACCATTCTTGTTCGCGAAGCTCTGGACTCCGGTCTTAGTTTCGCCCATAGCTTCTACTCTTCATCCATTCAAGAGAATGTCACAAATATCACCAAAGTGGCTGTGGTCAATGCCATAGGAAACCGTCTCAATGAACCATTGAAGTACACCTTGTTGAATGCTGGCACATACTTTAGAATACGATCAACGTCTGGTGTGATTCAAACCACAGGAATTCCTTTCGACCGCGAAGAGCAAGATTTCTACGAACTGGTGGTTGAGGCGGGAAGGGAACATGACCATCTGCACGTGGCTAGAGTTATGGTGAGAGTCCAAGTGGAAGACATTAATGACAATACCCCTGTGTTCGTCGGACTTCCCTATTATGCAGCTGTTCAAGTAGAAGCTGAGCCAGGATCATCCATTTTCAGAGTCATGGCTGTAGACCGTGACAAAGGAATTAATGGAGAGGTGTCTTACTACCTCAAGGATGACCATGGTCATTTTGAAATCAACCGGCAAACAGGCAGTCTCAGCCTCAAGAGGGCCTTTACGTCTGATTTATCCAATGTGGAATACCAAATTGTGATATATGCCAGAGATGGTGGTTATCTACCTCTTTCATCTGCTGTTGAGTTCCCCATCACTGTAGTTAACAAAGCCATGCCTGTCTTTGATAAACCGTTCTACTCTGTTTCTGTGAATGAGGATGTGGCAGTGCATACACCTATCCTTGGTATCAATGCCACTAGTCCTGAAGGCCAAATCATTATCTACACCATTGTTGATGGAGATCCATCTCTTCAGTTTGACATTGGCTTTGATACTGGAGTCATAATTGTCATCCACTCTTTGGACTATGAAGTAACATCATCTTACCGCTTGAGCATTAGAGTCACAGACTATCTGACTGGTGCCAATGCTGAGGTGGATGTAGATGTGATTGTTCAGGATGTAAATGATAACACTCCCATGTTCAAGAAAATGTCTTACAGGGCAGCGTTGCCTGAAACAGCCATGATTGGAACTCCAGCACTTCAAGTAATTGCCACTGACAAAGATTCAGAAAAGAACAATGTTGTCCGTTACGAGATCTTCTCAGATGTGCACAACAGCACAGACTACTTTCACATCGATAGTAGCAGTGGATTAATCCTGACCGCACGAATGCTAGATCATGAACTAGTTCAGAAATACGACTTCACCGTCAGGGCTACCGATAATGGCTTCCCACCTTTGAGTAGTGAAGTATCAGTCATCGTTGTGGTGAATGACATGAATGACAATCCTCCAATCTTCAACCAGCTGCTATATGAGGCGTACGTGAGTGAGTTAGCACCTGGGGATCACTTTGTAACTTGTGTCCAGGCTTCGGACACTGACAGCTCTGATTTTGAAAAGTTGGAATACAGCATTTTGTCTGGGAATGAGAGGATGAACTTTGTTATGGACACAAAGACAGGAATCATAACTCTGTCCAGTCACCGTAAGCGAAGGATGGAGCCTGCCTACAGTCTGAATGTTTCAGTGTCTGATGGGGTCTTCACCTGCACAGCACAGGTTCATGTTGAAGTGCTAGGGGCCAACCTGTACAGCCCAGTGTTTGGACTGAATACATATGAGGCAGAATTAAGGGAGAATGTTGCTGTGGGCACCAAAGTTATACAGGTAAGGACCACTGGGAAATCACTGAAAGGAAGGAGTTCTCATTTCTAAAAAAAAAAACAATCATAATTATGATGATTATACAATGTCCATGTCTGTTATTCAATGCTACATTTTGCTAAGCCAATGATTATTGATTATTTCCAGGTGAAGGCAACTGATGCAGACCCTGGAGTGTTCGGCCACATCACTTATTCCTTTGTTAATGACATGGGCAAGGATCAGTTTAGCATCGATGGAAATGGTCAGATCACCACCATAGAAAACCTTGATCGTGAGGACCCAGCCAATAAGGACATCGTTCTGACAGTGGCAGCTCAAGACTCGGGTGGATATGTCTCTTACTGTGCAGTACAAGTTACTCTTTTGGATGATAACGATAATGCACCTCGCTTCTGTGCTACAGAATACAGAGCTTCAGTTCAAGCTGATATCGCCAAAGGTTTTTTGGTAACCCAGATCCAGGCTTATGATCCTGATGATGGCGCCAACGCAAAAGTGACATATTCGCTTTACAGTGAGGCACACAACCCTGTGGTGGACATTTTGGAAATAGATCCTGACAATGGCTGGATGGTGACTAAAGGCAGCTTCGGGCACTTGAGTAACTCAGTATTATCTTTTTTTGTGATGGCTGTGGATGGCGGAATTCCAGACAGGCACTCTCTGGTCTCTGTCTACATACATGTTCTGGTTCCAGATGCCTATATCCCTTCCTTCAGCCAACCCCAGTACTCGTTTAGCATGCCGGAGGATACCCCCATAGGTGCAGCCATTGGGACAGTGCGCCTCAATACTCCTCCTGGATACACCTCACTCTCAGTTATCTTTGCCCTGGTTAATGGAGAGACCGAAGAAAACAACCAAGATGGGGTGTTGGTGATGGAAAGGGATACAGGTGCAATCAAGCTTGATAAGCCCTTGGACCATGATGTCATCAAAGCCTACCACTTCAAAGTGACTGCCACTGTTCAACAGGCTGAGTTGGATTCTGTGACCACTGTTGACGTTGAACTGAAAGTGTTGGATCTGAACGACAACAAACCAGCCTTTGAGGCCAATTCCTATGAGGCCACAGTCATGGAGGGAATGCCCATTGGAACCAGAATCATCCAATTCCATGCACTGGATCCAGACTCAGGGGCCAATGGCCAGGTGACATACAGTCTTGGGGCATCAACCCTGCCAGAGGGGGAATCAGACAGATTGGATGGCGCCTTCAGTATTGACAGCAATACAGGCTGGATATCCACACTCAAGGAGCTGGATCATGAGTCCAATCCATCCTACACATTCACAGTGGTGGCTTTGGACCTCGGGGAGACCCTAGCTCTTTCCAGTACCACCACAGTGACTGTGTTTGTGTCTGACATCAATGACAACCCGCCCAGGTTCCTGGAGGAGCGCTACCGTTGTTCGGTTCAGGAGAGTGACCCACCAGGGCAGGTAGTGGCTGTGCTGAACACCAGAGATGATGACAGCTCTGCTGTTAACCGACAAGTCAGTTACCACATAACTGGTGAGTATCTCTGGACACATATGTCATTATATATATATATATATATATATATAGATTTAATATAAAATGCATACATTTTCTATTGGGGGTTCCAAAGAATGTGTACATGCATGACTGCATTCCACGCCTGATTGAGCAACATGCATCGTGCCGTGATCACGATTAAAGCTCTGCCAGATACGCATTTTTTTCATGACAATCTATGACCATTCAACACCCCCTGACATTTGCCCACAGAATTACAGCTCGCCAAAGGTAAAAAAATAAAAATGCTTTAGTGGATTGTGGTTGACCCAGTTCAATGTCATAATGTTATCCAAATGTGTAGTACATAAAATGTTATTTGATTTGTTACATACCCCTCTCTGGAAAATGAAAAACAATGGCTCGAGGCACAAAAAGACAAAGATATCAGAGGCAAAAGAAGCAGAGAAAAGGAATAAATAAAGGATGAATACTAAAGTTGCATTAATAATAGGGATGGTGAGCAAAGGACTGACTTTGCTGATTTGCTCTCTGCTAATTGACAAGCCAGGACATAATAATGAAGTTGGGATGCCCCAAGATTAAGAAAGCGGACCACCATGCCGACGTGAGACAGAGAGCTAATGAAGGACTTTTAATAGGAAGGAAATCCTCTGCCGAATGGCATTCTAATGAATGTCACCCAGACAGACATGTGAGTGATGTGACCTTATAGACGAAAGAGAAAGAAGAGAGGAGGAATGAGCTGCTGTAGGGAGAGAAATAATAAAATAAAATAGATGAAAGAAATGTGTGAGTAAAACTAAGCAAATTAACTGTGTTGAAAATACAGACAAATGTGACCTTTCTCATTTCTGAAAGAGAGAACCACTTTATGTTACTCAATATAAAAGTGTAGGCAGCAAACAAAGACAGAACATATTTTCCCTTGCTGTGAAGATATAAGCTTGGCTTTGTCCGTTATGATATATTAAGACATTTGATTTGATTTGAAGTTGCAAACAGACACTTCATTTCTGCAGTATTATTATCTTGTGCTTCTCTGAATGCTAATTGTGCAGTGCATGGTGATACATTATATACCATAGCTTTGACTTTCTGGTGTCTGAAATCTCAGTTTTCCTGCCTCTTCCCTTGTAAATCATATTCTTCAATACACTTTACACTCCTTTGTTTGTTCCTAGTTCTCAGCGTTACAACACAAGCCAAAACAAGAATGTGTGTTCACCAGAACTTTGTTTTTGCCATGTACATCTGAGTTAGCAAGAATACCAGTGTGCATGGTTGGCTCAAAATCTACTAGACACCAGCAGATAAAAATAATTTAATAGTGATTACACTGTGGGCGTTCTCTGGACAAGGCTTGATTGTTTTAGCCAGTGATAACCAGTTTAGAATGCCTTGATAGTGTTAATTTGATCGTATTATCTAGGATAATATCCTTAAACCTGCATTTTGCAGTGCTCTGTTGGAAAAGCCTCTATATTCTATTGCATTCAATGTAATTATACCTTTGAAATTAGGCATGAGTGAATGGCTATCACTAATCCATAGTTCTAGCAGACCTATCCTGGTAATGATGAGCAGACCATTTGCATTTGAGTCTGAACATGTCCAATTTCTAACCCAATACACACTCACCAGAGCCCATACCCAGCCCACCCACCTCTCTCTCACTCTCTCTCTCTTTCTCTGTGTATGTGTTGTTGTTTTTAGTCATTATTTCCTTCTTGGCAGGTGAATGATGTTAAATATGTATGTATGTGTGTGTGTGTGTGTGTGTGTATATGCAATCCTAGCCCTCTCTCAGCAGGACTAGTCTGTAATTAGAGGTGAAGAGGTTGCTGATAAAGAGCTGATGCTAAAGAGCTTTCAAGGCTCAGTGTTTAGCACTGAGGCCCACACACGCACATCTGCACGTGGTTTTGGGTGAATGTTGCAGTGAAGAGGTGCAAGTGTGAAGTAGTGATGCTCAGGGAGCCTTTCTCAAGTTTGATCTGCCAACATCTGTCTGTCTCTAACCTATTCTCTTTTCAGCCAAAAAAAAGGTTTGGTAATTTGTTTTCATTCACGTATATCTCAGTTATTTGTGACCTGTTCATATAATGTTGCATATCAATGCAAAGCTCATTCGTTCCCTTTCACAACGACACCAGATTTGTAACAATCACTTGTTGTAGGGCTCAGCAACTCTGTTGTGAATGCGGGTGGGGTCTCAAACTGAATGTGCGAAATTTGCCATTATCTGTGCTCAACAGAACAACCAACTCTCTGTCAGTAACAAGGAATAAACAAGACATATTGGCAATTTTATGCTTTATTCATTGAACAAACAGTCAGGAGCCTCAGTCGCGGGTGGAAAAACCATACACAGCCAGGAGGTGCCTCCTCATGCTGGTCACATGTTGCTGTGGGATTCCATTCGTCAACCAGGATTTGTGCCATTCAAAACACATCCAATCCCCCAACAACTCAAAACAAGAGTCAATACCAACAGGAGAATAGAATACACTGTTTGACATTGGCTGGGAAATTTGACACATTTCACTTGGGACCCTACCCACATAATCAGCTGTGCTGCTCATCCCACAAATGCATGATCATTACAAATGGGACATTATCGTAAAGGGAAATTAACAGGCTTTCCAATTATATAAGATACAATGCTACTAATACAGTAACAACAGCGATATGATCGACCAAACACATGTCCATACTGCATCCTGAACTGTGTGTACTGGGATATTGGACCTTTCTTCAAAGTGGGAAAGTCTCCAGTTATTTGAGGGATGGAGGAGGTGGAAATTTCTATCAGCAAATCTATACATAATTGAAACTTAGTGGAAAGTATGAGTTTGACTTCCTCCTGCTGTTCATGAAACTAGTATTGAGGATCACCTTGGAATATGGGAACATCAGCTTCAGTCCTCCTTGGATGCTGTCATTAAGTCCCGATCTGTGCTGTTGTTGTTGAGACTGAGTCACATAAATGTTGGATCTATTCTGTGGTAATGTTTGAGTCTGTAGGTTTGTGCTGTTTATCAATTATCCTGTAGTACCAAGTGTCCATCTGTTCCTATCGGTAAGCCTCCAATTGCCTCCACTGTTCATCTTTGCCGATGCAGTTTGTCTGTGTTTTCATGTTTTTCCACACTGTTCTAATGACACATTGTATAATTTCGCAGTTTGTGTGACCGATGCGCTATGAATATTTGTCCTCTGTGGACTCTGTTAGTTGCCTCATGTTGCTTTGAAAACTCACATATTAAAGTGGTGATTGTCAGAGCTCTTTTAAAGCTTACACATACTGCTAATTGACATTCCACTTAAAATAACTGTCCTGTGTTGCTGCCTTTGTAATTGTGATTTAGTTACTTCAAAGTTAAGGTCTTCTTTTCATGTTGTGCTTCCAATATACTGTATACTGTCTATACGTGGTTTCTCTTCCACCCATCCATCTCCAAGCGAGGATGGAGGCTTGTGCTGTTTTGTCTTGACGGTCCAGTTAAATGGGTCAGCAGCTGCCGGATGCTCTCATAAATCACCAGGCTGTATTCTGGTCTGACCTTCATCGATTGCTGCACTGTAAATTTCCTTGCACTGTCCACATAAAGCAGATGCTTATGGTAATTGCTGTAATCGTTGAATTTTTATCGCACAATTGCTACCATGGAAGCAGTGGGTCAAGAAATTGACTTACTAGTAAATATTCGTCCATTGATATGTGTGTGCTTCTGTGTTAATATTTGTGTTCAGAGTGGGGTGGCAGTTGTTCAGGAGGTAGAGTTCCCGCCCAGCAACCACAAGGTTGAAGGTTTGAGTCCAGCTCCTCCTGGGGAAAAAATATGTCATAGTGTTCTTGAGCAAGGCACCTAACCCCAAATTGCTCCCATTGAGCATTGGCGCCTGCCTCCACCAACGGTATGATGATGTGTAAGTCGCTTTGGAAAAAAGCGTCTGTTAAATGCCGTAATGTAATGTAGTTTTCAAACCTGAGTGTGTGACTGTGCATGTGTCTTTGTGTCTGTTTTTAGTTTTTGTTTTGTACAGTGGAAGGCTCATTTGTGTTTTTCATTTCCACAGTTAAATATAATTGTGATCGTTATTATTTATGATCATGTCTGCTTTCTGTTGTGTTGTTTGTCTCAACCGACTGACTCCTACTTTACTTACACGTATGTATATCTACTCTGCTTATTCTCTCTCTGTCTGTCTCTATGTCTCTCTGTCAGGTGGGAATCGTTGTGGTGTGTTTGCACTGGGTCTTGTTCAGGGTGAATGGAAGATGTATGTGAAAGGACCGCTGGACAGGGAGGATTGCGACCTCTACATTCTTAATGTCACTGTTAGCGATGGACTCTTTGTTACCCAGGCAACGGTGGAGGTGACAGTGACAGACACCAATGACAATAGCCCCATCTGTGACCAGGTGAGAAATAAAACTACCTCCACCACTTCTTAGATATAGATGTGTTTTTTAAAAGACATGTACAACCACAGTGACAAAATGACAATCAAGTGCTAGCTCATGTGTTCTACCACATTTGTTTGATTGAGCTCCAGAAGTATGTCACTTGTGTTTCCATGCCAGACCTGATGACTTGGCTAGTAGTCATACTTTGGTTAAGGTCTTATTCAGGATAATCTGTTTCCATGAACCTGATCCCCTTTACCATGAATAAACAGTTAACAAAATATCCACCTCCCTCTTTGCATGAACAATAGTAGCTTGTTTCTAATACAGGGGAAATAAATGATGATCCCAGTAGTAATAGTAAGTAAGTAAGTAAGTACACTTAATCTATATAGCACTTTTTAAGGACAAGGGCCACAAAGTGCTTCACAAAGTGCAGATAAAAACAAGTACAAATATACACATACACACACATATATTCGTAGACAGTACAGTGACCAACAAACAATTTGTAAAACATAAATTGAAGGCCTGTCTGAACCAATGTGTCTTTAGACACAGCTTGTAAGTGTTGTGGCACACTCGTGGGTGCAAGGAGTGTCCACAGGACCGGAGATAACAGAACCAATGTCCACACAGAGATATACGGAAAACAGCGGTTTATTTACTGCTTTCGGGAGGCAAGGGGTTAGTCTCTTGCGGGGATTGTCACTTGAGAGGTAGTCGGGGCACAGTCCAAGGTTCGGTACACGGTTCAGGCTTTCATACAGTCTGGGGTCAAGGCAGGAGAAGGGTCGTCAGACAGGCGGTGGTCGATTACAAGGAGGGTTCTCAGACAGGTGGGGATGTAGCACACAGCAGGGTCCTCGGTCCGGTCGGTCATACACTCGCTAGTCATTATTGACATCATCGCTCTCGCTCTCGTGCAGGAAACGGCACGTACAACTCCCTCCGTCTGCCACACCCCACTGCAGGGACTGCTTTTCCAGCAATGTCAGCTCAGTTAACGAATGCTTCACATTCGTGCAGTTACACTCAGTTAACTCACTTTGGAGCTTCCCAGTACAGCCAATCTTCTACTGTTGGCCACTGAGCAGGTTAATGTGTGTGTAAGAGTCTTGCTCGTTGAGGGAGGGGAGAGTGTTACTCATTCACTTTCCCCATCCCATGTTCAGAGTTGGTCCTGGGATTCGTACTAGTGACCTTCCAGTCACAAGACCAGAAACACCCGGTCACCCGCTTCTCTAACCTCTAGGCTACCGCGTGGCCGTCCGAGTGGCTAGGGGCTGAATAGGTGGGAGTGGGGAGCAGGGGAATAGGAGGAGCGGAGCTGCCAAGTCTGTGTACAGCAGTATCAGTGGGAGCCTGGGGCTGCAGATGTCTCCCTCACCCCTGCCCTGCACTGAGAGGAGCAGAGACCGACAGAGGAGAAAGAGAGAGAGTATAGCCCAGACCATGAAGGAACAATGGCATCTATTGTCTGGCCTTAGTGCCATTCATAAGAAGCACAGCCTCCAACAGTATCTGCCTGTCCATCTGACGTTAGCCTCCACTCCACCCAAACACTCTGAGGTTAGGGGAAACTAGAGATCCAGCAGACACAGAATGGATGGAGCCTGCTGGCTTAGATAACTTGTCTTGTGTGTACTTTGTTGGCTGCATTTCGCTGACAAATTGCTCGTCGTCTCCTGGGTGAGTGTGTGTTTTCTTTGTGATGTGTTTGGAGGAAGAGTGTTTTGTCAGCCAGGCATCCCCCATGTGTGTGTTTGGCATTTCACATGTATAATGAGACGCTTTGGTCAAGTGCATTTGTTTTTTGTTCTTATGTGCTAGTTTCTGAAGCTCCTTAGGCTTCCTAGTTAGTGGAGGCAGTGAAATAAGTTGTCCTCAAGGAAAAGATGTCTTCATTTGCTTGTCTACAGTTTCTCTGCACAAAGTTTGTTGAGGTAGTAGTATAAGGAGTTATTGGGGTGCATGGTGTGTTTTAGTTTTTTATTTTTTGCTCATGAAGGGGGACGTTGATGCAAACTTACAACATGTGCTGTGTTGTCGTTCCCATGACCCATTTTTTTGGTGGTGTCAATTTTCCACAATGGGGGTAATCACACACACTGTCAACCTCAACCTCACCCATACTACCCCATGGCATTTGTATTGGTATGAATACACGTGCACACATGCAATTACACATTGTGGCAGACCGAGAGACTTTAGGAGGGGAAAGGTGAAGGAGGGGCGATGCGTGCCATTTCCTGCAGGGGCGCTAGAGCCCAGAGACGGCCGTCTGCCCCACTCAGCACCAGATGAGAGGCAGCTGATGCGATTGAAGAGAGTAGGCAGGGCCAATCATAGCAGGGGCGGCATGCTTTAAATAGAGGGAGAGAAAGCAGAGGAGGGTGTGTGACCCATGGGGAAGGTAAGAGGAGGAAAGAGAGAGAGTGGAAAGAGACTGCCGAGAACGTGGATGACTGAGTCTCTGAGAGCCCTGTTGGTTAATGACCCACTGCCTGGACCCTCGGATTGTACGAGAGCCTACCCTGTTTACCGACCCCTGGACTGGACAGCGACGACCCCTTAAGTGACATTGCCTGTAACCGACTAACCCATTTTCTCCCAGAGACAGTGAATAAATACTGTGCTCTGTCATTCTGTGTATGAACAGCCTTTCTGTTACCTACGGTCACGTGGACACTCATTCCACCCTCGAGTGTGCCACATGTGGTGGAGAATGCCGGAAGCGCATTTTGGCCGTAGGTAACGAGACACCCATAGAGGAGAGGCAATGGATGCAATGGAGATACAGGCTTTGATGGCGAATTTGGCGGCCAGCGAGCGACAGCTGCAGGCACAACATGAGGAAGCCATGCTGGTATGGCAACAACGTGCAGAGGAACAGCTCAGACAACATGTCCAGGACATGGAGCAGCTCCGGGCACAGGGGACTGAACTCCTGCGGCCGGAGGTAAAGGGGCCAGCAGATGCCAGTAACCCCCGACTCCAGAGCGGGTCTGGCCGGGGTTCAAGAAATCCCCAAGCACGAAGCGGAGGTGGTGCAGCGACAGGAGAGGGTCCTAGAGCAGGGGCAAAGCTCTGTGATCTCCATGGTGTTGGAGATCACCCGTCTCCAGACCGAGGCGGAACACGACCGGAAGGAGAGGGGGAGTGAAATCGCCGACCTAAAGGCTACAGTGGAGAGACTCGTGGCGGAACATGGTCAGGATAAACTGCGGCTCACTGCCCAGCTGGAGGTGCAGCACGGGCATGTGTGCACCCTCACCCAGGAGCTGGTGTCGGTCAGGGAGGAAACGAGGCAGCTTGCCGGGGAGCAGGAGGCGTGAATCGCAGGGCTGCAGGAGGACCTGGAGCGGGAGAGACAGGCCCGCTCACAGGTGGAAATGCGCTGCAGGGACCTGGAAGAGGAGCTGGCGACATGCAGGTTGGAGGTGATGGGGAAGGGCCTCGAGGCGGCCAAGGAATGCTCGGCGGGAGAGGCCCAGCTGCCGGAAACTGCCTTTATAACTTTTTTTAAAGCAAAAAAAACAACATTAAGAAACCAGATAGGAGTAAAATGTTTACGTCATGGAAAAGCCAAGGAATTTTACATCAGGTCCACTAATGCCTAATTCCAAAAGTTAATTACATGTGCTCATCATACATCACATAATGATTGTTTCTTTGATTATGCTAGCAGTTGTGCCAGATGACCTCGGTGGTCTGCCTCTTTTGATACCAAGTCATCCTCTGCTTTGTATCGAGCATACAGCTGCTGTCTTTGTTTAGACTGTGTTTGAAGACTATTTTCTCTACAAACATACACACACATACTCTGACTGGGCCTATACAAGCGTGTCCGTTCAGTACCGTTTATTAGTCAGCTTGGTCAACAGAGCTGTTGAGCTGCCCTGTTAGTCAATGCTCTTGTGTTTCCATAATTGTCTGTTGTCCTCTCATCAGAGAGCTGAATAAACAGTTCCTCTTTGTTAACATTTCTATGCAAAAAACAATTGCTTAAACATGCCTGCATCTAAAGCCAACCGAGACCAAGTAGAGAGATGGAGCCGAGGACAGGTGGAGAATAGACTATGCATTCATCCATAAAATTCACTATTGGTCTGATGATGGCCTGCAGAATCCACAACCCTTACTGCTTACACATGCTGCGAGCAGCTTAAATCTGTTTAATGGTCTTCTACAGCTACAAGCAAATCATATATTTTTCACGGCTTTGATATTGCCATAAATTGTTTTAACTGAGTTAACATAGCTAGCTAGCAAGCTAATTAGATAGCATTCATCTGAAATATACAGGA
Organism: Acanthochaenus luetkenii; assembly: GCA_900312575.1. NCBI lineage: Eukaryota > Metazoa > Chordata > Actinopteri > Beryciformes > Stephanoberycidae > Acanthochaenus > Acanthochaenus luetkenii. The sequence goes on along the minus strand of OMOT01088408.1, from coordinate 14,430 downwards.
AAAAAATGCAATTACTTCAAAGCTGCTCATCGACCCAAATGACGGATGCAACGGCATTGTTTTTAAGACGTTTATTCCTGTGGTCTTTCAAATACAATTTGTAGAGAACTGGGAAGCTTTAAGCGGCTGCTTTTTCCTGGAGGAAATATTGTTCATGAAACAAAATCACATCAGTAGGGAAACAAGGACATCTGATTGGCTGTTGACTGTTGATAACTCTGAACAGTTATTGAGTTTACCTGGTTGCTCAGGTCTATAAGAAATGAATGGTCTTCTGGTGACTTGTTGATCATGTTGCTCAGTGTGGAAGGACAGTTGTTGTGCTTTTCAACTATTGCATTGGCTGATTGATTGGTTGATTGATTGATTGTGTCTCTGTTGTTTCAGCTCTATGACAAGATAAACACCAAGTCCTCCCCACAGATCAGAAACCCCCCCAGCGATGCTGTGCAGAGAGCCAAAGAGGTGAACAAACACACACACACACACACACACACACACTCTTTTTCTCTCTCACCCCAAAGCACACCACCTCACCCATACTAATGCCGCTTTTCCATTAGCTTCCCGTGTCCGCTGGTTTTCCATACAAACTCACATCTAGGGTCGACACAGGTGCACCCGAGATACTTCGGCGTGAAGCTCTCTCCCCCCTCATCCGAGCTTTAGTGACATTGCGGTTACTTGACTGAAATAGCCATGGTTTGCAGAACTATGTAATGTTAATTTAATAAATAAAGGTATTATTACCATGCATTTCATTTCTTTTTTGCGTAGCAGCTGTTGCATTAGCCTCATTCTTCGCCCTCGCCGATATCTGATGCGCACCTCTGCTGCCATTTCTTTCTCCACTTCTTTAAGTTGTTTATATATTAAATAGAATATGCCTACCACGACAATAACCTTGATCTCCATGCTGTGCGCTGTACGCTTTTTGTTTTGAATGTACTTGTGGCTTCCATTTTACGTCGCCGGATTGAATCCCCCAACTGGTGATCACGAAAGCAACGGCTTCTACCGTGTTGCCCAAAGTAATGGAAATGCAATTCGGACCGTGCCCGCAACCCGTGATCTGAATACTGGTGCGCACATCCCGGGTTCTAGCCGTAACCGCGCTAATGGAAAAGTGGTAAAAGACACTCACTTTGCACACATATGACAATAAGACACATATCTGCATTGAGACAAGCACATATTCATTTCGTGTTGTTCCTGTCCCTTATGTGATATGTGTGATATCAATGATGATTGATCAGCTGTCCTGATGACAGATTCACTACTTACTGGCTCTTCCTGAACGCCTAACCAGTTCTTTCAGTGCTTAGGCTGTATTAACCCCTCTGGCCGTCTGCTCACTAAAGCTCTAACTCTTCACTGCTATGGATCACTCAGCTCACCTACTCTGTTCATCTGGGGTGGTGGTTCTCAAAGTGCCCCAGGGGTCCTTGAGGCGGTTCCAGGGGGCCTCTAGTAGCCCAATGTGTGTATTTTGGGGGTCTGTGACATGAAAACATTTGAGAACCCCTGATCTCTGGGATATGTTGGCCATACGTCAGTACTAGAGGGCTCCCTTATGGGAATACTTCTTTCTAGGACGATGGACCCAATAGATATGATGTCTTACTCTGCTGAATCATGGTTAATGTTGGACCAAGGCATTCCTGAGCTATCATGAGCTTGCAGAAGGTCTGGCAGGATGGTAAGCTGATGGTCTTTGCAACTGTTTATAAGTATCTTCACTGGCATACACCATAATGACAAGTCAGTCCTCCTTGGGTACTGCAAATGTCAAGCTACAGTATGTTCATGTTTTTCAAAAGGTTTACCTTACCACCACGATTAAATAATGTGTGGGAACAAGCAAAGACATTTAATTATTCCATTATTTTGATTAATTTATTGAGTCCTCTCTAGGATCCCCTCAAACTTCCATGACCTCTTGAGCTTTACTTGTACATCAGCCGACTCATCTGACTCATTGTTAGAACAGTTGTACCACAGCCCATTGCCCCGCTTACAGAAAGCTGTATGAATACGGATCTTTGGCTTGTTTGTTTGACCTTCCTCATTAGAGATGCTGCTGGATGTGTCAGAGACACACACACACATTCATGTGTTTACCTCACAGTTCACTCGAATACTTCATCAGGATGCAGAGTGGAATTGGTGCTTAACAAGGAGTGTGAGAGAAGAAAGAAGGTGTGTGCAAAAAAATATTGTGGATCAGTGGTGTATGGGTGCATTTGTGGATTTTCGTGCATGTATATGGGTGTACAAAATGAGCTTTGCCAGTGTAACATGTTTGCGTTGTGTGCTTTGTTGAGGGAGCAATTAAAAAATAATAGGGAGGGATTGGGTGAGGGCTGGCGTCTTAAATCCCAGCTGTGCTAACACTGGGAAAGCCATTGAGAGGAGCCAAGCTCTGTTTTATGTGGCTTTGGTTCATGTCAAAGAGACCTGGCTAATTAACACAGCTCTGGTACACTGTGTCCGAGGAGTCAACGTCTGCTTATGGAGCAAAGTCTGGCTCACATTTTCCTACTTAAATCAGTCTAGATGGATCAAGAAATCTGGATGGAGCCACACCAGATGTGACACTGTCTGCATGGGTGTTAGGGAGTCGAACTGTATTTTAGTCCTATAGTCGCAGACTTTGTTGTCTACTGTGCCTTATATTAATTTTCCTCCTGTCTCTACTTGGAACCAAGCTTTACTGATACTTAGGCATTACAAACGCACTTCTAAACTTTCCTCGTAGGCAGTCCAGGACTGCTTCAATACAGTTTCACCACAAATAAACTCGTCATCTAATCTTGGTCGTGCCTGTAAGGACTATCTCTTCCTCTTCCTTCTCATCTGCTTTGCCTCTGTCTCTACTGATTCACTCTGGCTGACACTGAAATGCTTTGAGCCAATCAGACCGCAGCTTCCACCGGACTCTTGGGTTTCTCACCCAATACGGCATGGGTAAGGTGCTTCACGCCTCAAGAGTAACAATGCTTTGTTCTAACATTGCTTATACCTTATATGACCACCAAACAGTTTTGCTTGTTTGAGTTGGAACTCATTATGTTTGAGAGTGGAGTCACCTACTTCGGCTGTAGATACTAACCTCACAACCCCCCACTTCACGGCTTATTTCAAATTGGCTGGCATTAATTAAAGGCAAGGGCAGAGTTTGACCCTCCCCTGACCTCTGTCATCATTGACCTTTCAACTTAGACCCGTGAGCTCTCTAATAAGGACAGTCAACAGCCTGTATAACTCTTCTTCCTGTGTCTTCCTCCACTAAGAGTTCCTCCCAAGATGAAGCAAGTGGAGCTTTGAAACATCTGGAATATGTAAGCCCTGAGACGTCATCACTACCATTTTCACAGCACAAATTAATAGAGCAATATACGACAAAACTAGGTGGCTTGGCTTTTAAAGCATTTTAGTATTTGAGCTGGTTTGGGCCAAGGGGGGAGCGAACATTATCATAACACCCATGAAGTGTGCTGCCGTGTAGCAGCCTCCGTTCCTGTGCTCAAACGTTCTCTGCTTACTGGACCTAAATGTGAAGTGCGAAATAATCCTCAACGCAGGTTTCACTCCTACACACACACATACTATACATACACACCCCCTCAGAGGCCTCACCTCTACAATGCCACATTCAGCAGCCAGGCGCAACATAACAGGAGCTGACATCAAACCGGGTCACGTCAAAAGGGCAGGGGGAGGGACAAAGCCTTGACCAGATTCCTTGACTACAGTTGAATGACATCCTAAGTTGGTTTCTCATTGGCTGTGGTGATGTGGAAGGCGGTGTCAGGGAAAGTTTTAGAGGGACTGTGAGGTCGTTGCTCAGTGTGTTGGATGGTTCTCCATACTCCTTTCTGTAGCAGGTAGGTGTGTATGTGCGCGTGTGTGGGGTTGGGGGTTCAGGCATAAAGAAAGACTGCTGTGGCTCTAGCCAAAGTCTTCCTGACGCCTGTTCTCTCTCTGCCTCCTCAGGTACTGGAAGAGATCTCCTGCTACCCAGAGAACCACGACGTTAAGGAACTCAGACGGATACTGACTCAGCCGCATTTCATGGTGAGTCAAAAAGTCACGCACACACGCATACATGCGACTCAAGGCCCTCATCTTCGTCATACCTCTCAGATGGGTGCAGGAGGCATCTACCCAGGGCTTTTGGGGCTGCTGATGACAACATTCTTGGCCAGACTTGGCACGACAGAATCCCAATATCTCCATTTGACAGACACTGCAGGCCTCGTTAGTCATTCAGCAGGAAATACATACCTGTACCTTGCAACTCTTTTTGATGCTGTAACTACACGGAAGAGCAGAGACAGGAGACACAGCAGGTGGTTTCAGCGATGACGTATTAAAGGAAGCACTGACAGGTGAACAACTTAGTGTTTTTTCGTTTTTGTTTAACATGTGTATGTCCCTTTATTCAAACGTGCTTTATGTGGCAGTCATTGTGCTGCTGTGGATGTTGGAAGCTGTCTGGGTCTGAGCAGCAAGGGCTAATCCAGTCATGCCAGTGCTGAGGTTAGAGTCAACAGCTCCCCTACTAATCCTATCACGTCAATGCGTCTGATCCCCGTCTCTGATCAATGGTCTGCTCAATACCAGACAGACAGACCCAACAGAGAGGGAGGGAGCGAGGCACAGGGGAGGGAGATGTGAAAAAGAGAAAATTGTATAAAAATGAAGTGATAAGGAGTGAAAATATTAGGAAAAAATTAGTGCTCGAGAATGGACAGAGGGGGAGGAAGAGGAAGGAAGGGATATCGAGGGTGAAGCGAGGACTGCAGGGAGATGTGGATGTAAGGCAGTAAGGCGTGTCTGATGCGATGTGCTGTGTCGGGTCAGAGGCCCGGCTCCTTCATAGTCCTGGATAGAGGGAAAATGACAGAGGGAGGGAAGGGGGAGGGAGAGAGGCGCCGACATGTACTACATTCCAACACAAACACAAGGAAAGCAAAGTATGTCTGTTCCTCTGTTAGCCCGGTTGGCTGTCTCTAGTGAGAGCACTGCAGACAACACCAGTCGACTGTTCCACTGAGCCCGGTGAGGATTTTGTGTTTTGTGTGTTCTAGTATTTCTATACTTATGAGGACCAAATGTCCTCACAAAGATAGAAAGATTAGGGAAATCCTGCACTCACTTCTTTAAGATATAGCGTTTAGGGTTAAGATTGGAATCACGATTAGGTTTAGGTGAGGCTAAGGGTAAACGTTATGCATGTAGTGGAGAGGGTTAAGGTTAGAGTTAGGGGTTAGAGAGTGAATGTAGTCAATGAAGGTCCTCACATTATAATGCAAACGTGTGTGTGTGTGTGTGTGTGTTTGATTGTGTTTACCTACATATGTCATTGCAGGTGTATAGTCCATCTTTTTACATGCTTTCTGCACTTGTTGCTCCACCCCTAAGAGGAATTGTTTGCAAAATCCTGCATTACTAATGCATGACAGTGCAGTGTGGGGAGACTGCTATAGTGGCTGCCACTATATGGCCTCCATATTTTCTGTCTATGAAACTACTGTACAGTGAAATGCGTGTAACTTGGTAACTGTCAAGCTACTTTGGAATGTCCTTTTTCCCCTCCAACTAGATTTAGAGTTTTAGACAGGGTCTGTTTTCTCGTCTTGCCTCCCATTTGAATAGTCATTGCCTGGATGTCTCTGAAATTATCACTTCACAGTAGAATAGGTTGTTTTGAAAAGTTGTTTTCTTCCAAGAGTTTGACTGTGGGCTGTCAAGCTAATCTTAAAATCTCTCTCCTCTGTATCTTTTCTGTTGCACTCTTTCTCACTTTTTAAAATTTTTCTTCTCTTTTTTTTGCAATACTTTGCAGTCTTGCTCACTCAAACACACCCACACAGCATGGAAAGATTAGTTAACCCCTTAACCCTGTCCTCATTAGGGCACGGGCACACACACAAACCTACCTCCTGAAGTTTCCTCTGTGTGTGATGTACTTTGCCTTCATGTCTCTGCCTCTCTGATCTGCTCTCCTTCCCGGGATGTGCGTGCCTGTGTGTGTGGGTGGGTGGGTGTGTGTGTGTGTGGCACTGAGGGAAGTTAGTGACAGGTTTCCCCTTTATTGTGGTTTGATTGCTGTCTTCTGAAGTTCCGACTGGTTTGTTAAAGTGCCACTCAGCCTTCTGCTGTCAGAGAAGTCGAGTCGAGTGCTCTGCGGGTGTGAGGCACCGGCGAGCTCTGCAAAGACAGAGGAGATGCTGCTTTAACTTACAGAGACAGGGGGGTTACAGACAAAAGGCTGTTCCGGGGAAAGGTGCGCTGCCTTGAAGAACAGAGTAGAGATTCTGACAAAGACGTGATGGAAATCCCCCCAGTCTAACACGAACACCATGGTTCATGCTTTCTGAGTGGTTCGATGGGTGCAAAAAGTGTCGTCTGTACTGACCGCACGCCTGAAAACTCTGGTACTTTGGTGGCACTGTTTCAGCCATCCATGTCCCCATACGGAGAAAAAAATACGTAATCGTCCAGTGATTTCCGGTTCCGCTTTGTTCGGCCAATCCTAGACGAAAGTGCATCACTGCAATGCCCTTGTCCTTGTTTAAAATTTCAGGTGACTCACGACCTCACACGCAGCCAAAGCACCCAGTCGTTCCTGACGCAATTACATCATTTCTAGTCTAACACTTGTGTGTGGTCACAGGCCTTGCTGCAGACCCACGACGTGGTGGCCCACGAGGTGTACAGCGACGAGGCTCTGAGGGTGACCCCTCCACCCACCTCCCCCTACCTGAACGGAGACTCCCCGGAGAGCACCAACGGAGACATGGACCTGGAGAACGTCACCAGAGTCCGCCTGGTCCAATTCCAGAAGAACACAG
>OMOT01088404.1:0-12508 GCA_900312575.1 Acanthochaenus luetkenii | reverse complement strand
CCATTTCTATTCACCCTCTACACCTCGGACTTCCGCTCCAACACCGAAACGTGCCACCTGCAGAAGTTCTCGGACGACTCCTCCATTGTCAGCTGTATTACGGAGGACAATGAGGAGGAATACAGAGACCTGATAGAGAACTTTGTAGGATGGTGCGACAACAACCACCTCCAGCTCAACACTGAGAAGACCAAGGAGCTGGTGGTGGACTTTCGAAAGAACAGGAAGCCCCCAACCCCCGTCACCATCCGGGGAGTGGAGGTAGAGATACAGCAAAGGACAGAGCAGGCTGTTCTTCCTGAGGAGGCTCAGGTCCTTCAATGTGTGTAACAGGATGCTGCAGATGTTCTACCTGTCTGTAGTAGCCAGTGCACTCTTCTTCGCTCTGGCATGCTGGGGAGGCATCAAGACAGGGGATGCCAACAGGCTGAACAGACTGGTGAAGAAGGCCAGCTCTGTTGTGGGAGTCAAACTGGACAGTCTGGAGGTAGTGGCAGAGAGGAGGATGAGGGGGAAGATCAATACCAACCTGGAGAACCCCTCTCATCCTCTCCAGGATGAGCTGAGGCTGATGAGGAGCACCTTCAGCCACAGGCTCATCCTACCACGAAGCAGGACGGAGCGCCTTAGGCATTTTTGTGTGCCTACAGCCATTGGACTGTTCAACATGGTCAACAAGCGACCCCCCCCCCCCACACCTGCTATTACAATAAAATGGTCTTTTTATTTTTATTTCCTATATTGCCTTCCCCACTTCTGGCATTGTGTTGCCAATTGCTGCTGTAACACCTGAATTTCCCCTAGGGCATCAATAAAGTGCATCTAATCTGATCTAATAATAAACTACACGGGTGGAAAAGTAAATTTACAACCATAAGTCACATTTCTCTATTAAATTGGACTTTATGATACTAAAACTAACTTTTCAGTACTTTCGAAGTATACGGCTGTATTATGGCGGGATATGAGCTCTTGCAATTTATGCAGGAGGCTGATTCTTCCGTGCCTTCAGCGATTTAGAGACTTGAGAAACATTTGTAGAAGTCACTTCTTGGTTGTCATCCCTTATCATTTTTTTAATATCGACAGTTATTCGATTTGACAGGATTGATAAAAAAAAGGTGGGGGAGTTGCGATTTACATAAAGAATAAATACTCCTCTACTAATACTTTTTTCAACCCACGCAGACTTTGGCTGTTATTTTAAAAATGTCAGATGAACATGCTCTTTGCATTATCGTTACATATAAAACGCCAAATCAAAATCCTTTAGAATATATTACATGAATGAAAAAACGCCTGGAGGGTATTTCTGTTAAAGAGTATGTCATTATTCCATCCATCCATCCATTCATCTTCAACCGCTTATCCGAATTCAGGTTGTGGAGGTATCAGCTTCAGCAGTGGGCCCCAAACTTCCCTTTCCCTGGTCACATTAACCAGCTCTGACTGGGGGATCCCAAGGCGTTCCCAGGCCAGCATGGAGATATAATCCCTCCACCTAGTCCTCGGTCTGCCCAGTAGTCTCCTCCCAGCTGGATGTGCCTGGAAAACCTCCCTAGGGAGGCGATCAGGTGGCAACCTTACAAGATGCCTGAACCACCTCAACTAGCTCCTTTCGACGCAAAGGAGCAGCGGCTCTACTCCGAGTCCCTCACGGATGACTGAGCTTCTCACCTTATCCATAAGGGAGATACCAGCTACCCTTCGGAGAAAACCAGGGGCCAGACTAAGAATGGTTCAACAAGCCCCTATGAATAAACGAGGTAGAGGCAGGTAGAGTGAGGGCCCGTCAGCGAATGCCTGGTGGCCGGGTTTGCCATGGAGCCCGGCCGGGCACAGCCCGGAAAGGCAACGTGGACGCCTCTCCATTCCGCGGACCCACCATCTACGGGAAGAACCGCTGGGGTCGGGTGCGCTGCCAGATATGTGGCAGTGGTGACCAGACCCGGGTGGCAGAGGCTGGCTTTGGGGATGTGGAATGTCACCTGTCTGGGTGGGAAGGAGCCAGAGCTTGTGCGAGAGGTGGAGCGTTACCAGTAAGATCTGGTGGGGCTTACCTCGACGCACAGCCTCGGCTCTGGAACCGTACTACTTGATAGGGGTTGGACTCTATTCTTCTCCAGAGTTGCCCAGGATGTGAGGTGCCAAGCGTGTGTGGGGATACTCACAAGCCCCCGGCTGAGTGCTGCTACATTGGAGTTTACCCCGGTGGTCAAGAGGGTCGCCTCCCTGTGCCTAAGGGTTGCACTCTGACTGTTGTCTGTGCTTATGCACTGAACATCAGTTTGGAGTATTCGGCCTCCCTGATCTAAACCCGAGCGGTGGCTTGTTATTGGACTTCTGTGCTAGTCATGGATTGTTCATAACGAACACCATGTTCATGCATAAGGATGCTCATAAGTGTACATGGTACCAGAGAACCCTAGGCCGAAGGTCGATGATCGATTTTATTATTGTATCATCTGATCTGAGGCGGCATGTATTGGACACTCGGGTGAAGAGAGGGGCGGAGCAATCAACTGACCACCATCTGGTGGTGAGTTGGGTCGGACAGACCTGGTAAGCCCAAACGTATAGTGCGGGTGAATTGGGAACATCTGGAGGAGGCCCCTGTCCGGGAGACCATCAACTCTCACCTCCAGCAGAGCTTCTCTGACATCCCTGTGGAGGTTGGGGGTATAGAACCAGAGTGGTAGATGTTTAAGGCCTCCACTGCTGAAGCTGCAGCTGGGAGCTGTGGTCTAAAGGTCTTAGGTACCTCAAGGGGTGGTAACCCTTGAATGTCCTGGTAGACACTGGTGGTCAGGGAAACCGTCCGACTGAAGAAGGAAGCCGTTTCAAGGTACCGACGGGCCTGGAGGACGGCAGCCTCAGCCGTGACAGAGGCAAAGCAGCAGGTGTGGGAGGAGTTTGGAGAAGCCATGGAGAAGGACTTTAGGTCGGCCCCAAAGTGCTTCTGGAAAACCATCCGGCACCTCAATAGGGGAAAAAGCAGGGAACCATCCAAGCTGTGTACAGCAAGGAGGGGATGCTGCTAACCTCAACTGGGGATGTAATCGGACGGTGGAAGGAACACTTATAGGAACTCCTGAACCCGACTAACTCTACCTCTATGGTAGAGGCAGAGCTGGATGATGATGGGGATCAGCATGGATTTCCCTGGCGGAAGTCACTTAGGTAGTTATACAACTCCATAGTGGCAAAGCCCCAGGGATTGATGAGATCCGTCTAGAAATGCTGAAGGCTCTGGGTGTTGAGCCGCTGTCATAGAAGACACGTCTTTGCAACATTGCGTGGAAGTCCGGTGCCAAAAGGAGTGGCAGACCGGGGTAGTGGTTCCGCTGTTCAAAAAGGGGGACCAGAGGGTGTGTGCCAATTACAGAGGCATCACATTACTCAGCCTCCTGGGGAACGTCTACTCCAAGGTGCTGGAAAGGAGGCTCCAACCGATAGTTTCACTTCAGATTGAAGAGGAACAATGCAGATTCCGTCCTGGCCATGGAACAACGGACCAACTGTTTACTCTCACAAGGATCTTGGAGAGGTCCTGGGAGTATGCCTATACAGTCTACATGTGTTTTGTGGATCTGGAGAAGCTTTTGTGGGAGGTGCTGCGGTAGTATGGGGTGAGGGGGTCACTACTCAGGACCATCCAATCTCTGTACGCCCAAAGCCAGAGCTGTGTCCGGTTTCTCTGCAGTAAGCCGGACTCGTTCCCAGTGGGGGTTGGCTTCCACCAGGGCTGCGCCTTGTCAACAATCCTGTTTATGATATTCATGGTCATGATCTCGAGGCGTAGTCATGGAGGTGAGGAGTTGCAGTTTAGTGGGCTGCGGAATGCACTGCTGCTTTTCGCAGATGATGTGGTCCTGATGGCATCATCGATCTGTGACCTTCAGCACTCACTGGATGTCATTCTTGGCGACCTAAATATGAGCTGGTCATTTAATATAGCAAGCAGACCTCTAAGAGATATGGCTCTACATTTTGGACTCAACAACTTATTCTGCAACCTACCAGAGTCTGTGACACCTCTATTTTAGATGTCATTTTTTACAAACAAACCCTAACACTTGGTGTTCTTCAATTGGCAATCTCTGATCACTATTTAACATTTTCTGTCAGAAAAATTACGGAAATCATATTCCTAAATCAAAAATCCAGTTATGAAAATGAGCTTAGAAAAATCTAACATGGTCAACTGAGTTAGAGAGTAAAATTCCAGAGCAAAACCTCGCTCTAAAAATAAACATTTGAAAATGGTAAACTAAAGAAAGACAGCGCACTAGAAACAATTGAACTATTAAAAGAAAAGGAAATCTGTATAAAAAATTATAATCTTACAAAGGCTAAGGATGACAAAGTAATTGATATTGACATTTAAAAAAGTACTACTGAGATACGAAAAGTCAAATCAAATTATTATTATTATTATTATTATTAAGCCTTGAACCTTAAAGCAATGTGGTCAGTTCTGAATTCTATAACTGGTCATCAGAAAAATAGTAAACATCATAAATGAAGTATACATGTAGACAGGATCCTTATGACAAATTCTCTCAAAATTGCTTACACATTTAATGAAAATGTTATCAATTCGGTTCAAAATCTTGCTGTCAATTTCAATGCTCACCAAAACAAACTGTGACAATCAACTCCACTGAAACTCAATTATTTTCTTTTAATATGGTGACTCAGGATTACCTGCTAGAAGTGATCAATTCTTTAAATAAAATGAATGCAACTGATATTTATGGTTTCAACTTAAAATGTGTCACATGGAAACATTCCTCCCAGTCCTATGTACATCATTTGATTGTCTGTCTAGAAACTTCCAACTTTCCTTGGCAATGGAAGCTGTCTAAAATAACTCCTATCTATAAAGCTGAAGATCAAACATCCCTGACAAACAATCGCCCATATCAATACTTCCTATCATGTCCAAATTTCATGAAAAAAGTATGGCAAATAAATGTTTAGATCATTTAGAAAACAAGAATCTTCTCAGCGACTACCAGTTTGGTTTTCATGCTAAGAGATCCACTATGACTGCATCACTATACTTAACCGAACATATTAGACAGGCTTTTAACATGGGACTCATAACTGGTGCTATTTCTATAGATTTTAGAAAAGCATTCGACACAGTGAATCAACAGCTTTTGTTAAATAAGTGACAGTTTTTCACTATTGGTCAATCAGCAGTCAATATGCTGTCATCCTATCTCTTTGAAAGAACCCAACCGGTGTAAGGCCACAGACCACAAGTGAAGTGGCCAAAGTCCAGCCGCAAGAAAGAGTGGACAACAGTCAATGCAGACCTGAGCAAGGTCCTGGACGGACTTCTTGGAACAGCATAGAAGCTGGAGAGAATGGGTGACAAAAGGCACAAAGGTTTGGAGCAAAAGAACCAGGGAAGAAGAAAACAACAACCCCTCCCAAGTCCAGAAGGCAACAAGAAATTGAATGCCTTGTCAAGGAGAGAAGGGGCCTGAGGAAACAGTGGAGGAAAGCTTAACTGGAGGAGAGATTGGGTATCAACCTCCTGCAAACAGATCTAAAGGAATGCCTGGGAAGACTGCGGAGAGCAGAAAATCTCAGAACTCACCGCAAGAAGAAGGAGAGGGCAAGATCATCCTTCTACAAGGATCCCTTTAGATTTGTGAAAGTGCTCTTTACAAAGGAAAAGAGCGGGTCACTCAAAGTGCCAAAGAGGGATCTTGAAGACCACCTGAAAACAACACACACAAATGACCAGACAATGACCAGGCCATACCTCCAGACATACCACCCATCCCTCAAACAGAGCATCAGTTTGATGGCAGCCCTCCCAGGTTGAGCGAGATCGAGAAAGCTGTGAGGAAGGCAAGGGCAGCTTCAGCTCCAGGACCAAATGGAGTTCTATACCAGCTGCACAAAAAATCTCCAGATGTCCTGAGGTTCCTGTGGAGGCAAATGAAGGTGGCATGGAAAAAGCAAAACATACCAAAAGCATGGCGAAGAGCAGGGGGAGTATTAATCCCCAAGGAAAAGGATGCCTCAAACATCAACCAATTCCGGCAAATCAATCTGAATGTTGAAGGAAAGATCTTCTTTAGCATCATTGCTCAAAGGATGGCAACTTACCTGAAATTAAACAATTTGATCGACAAGTCGGTACAGAAAGCTGGTATACCAGGCTTTTCAGGATGCTTAGAACACACAAGCATGATATGGCATCAGATTCAAGCTGCTAAAAGGGAAGGAGGAAATCTGCACATCTTATTCCTGGACTTAGCCAATGCTTTTGGCTCTGTCCCACATACTCTCCTCTGGACAGCCTTTGAGTTCTTCCATGTGCCTATGAACATCACAAATCTGGTCAGAAACTACTTCTAAGATCTGCAGTTCTGCCTCACAACATCAGAGTACACTACATCGTGGCAATCTTTGGAAATAGGAATAATGGCAGGGTGTACCATCTCACCTCTAGCCTTCAATATGGCAATGGAACTGATCATCCGGGCATCCAGATGGGTTGTAGGAGGAGAACGCCTGCAGTCTGGACAGCGGGTACCTCCTATCCGTGCCTACATGGACCACCCTGACCCCAACCATCGCATGCACTAAGCGACTGCTGGAAAAAAGGATGAAGTTCAAATCCCAAAAATCCAGTAGCATATCCATCATCAGAGGTAAACTCACAGACCAGAGATTCCACAACATCATCAGAGCCGCCTACAATGTACCCACTCCCAAGAACCTAAACCAGTGGTTTGGAGAAGATCCATCATGTCCTCTCTGCCAAACACCAGCAACACTAAAGCACATCCTCACCAGCTGAAAAACAAGTCTGTCCCAAGGCCGCTATACCTGGAGGCCGCAATACCTGAGGAGAACTACCACCAAAACTCTCTACCAACTCTCTACCAACTCTCTACCAACATCCGGCTTCTCAAACACCATCGCCTTAGTACCAGCAGGACAATTCCCAAAGAATCCATCTGCAAGCAGGGAATCAAACCTACTGGACACAGCCCGGGACTGGAAAATGCAGGTTGACCTAGACCAGAAGCTAACCTTTCCGCCAGAGATCATTACAACCAATCTCAGGCCAGACCTGATCTTGTGGTCAACCTCGCAGAAGTCCCTGTACATAGTGGAACTAACTGTACCATGGGAGGCTGCAGTTTGTGAAGCATACGAATGCAAAAGGCTGAAGTACTCAGAAATAGCAGCCGAGGCAGTACAATGTGACTGGAGAACACAGGTGCTCCCGGTGGAGGTCGGCTGCAGAGGCTTTGTAACCACATCAACCTCCAGACTGCTGAAAGGGATGGGAGTCTGAGGACAGGCCCTCCGACAAGCCGTCAGGTTGCTGTCAGAGACTGCTGAGCGAAGCAGCAACTGGCTGTGGTTTTAAAGAAATGATCCTAAATGGGCTGCAAATGACCGTCAACCAGCAGGAGGGGGAAAAGCGGAGGGGGATACACCTGGGACACCAGGTTTTGCCGTTGAGCCCTCTGGAGGTGTCGTGGGCCTATCATCAATGAAACACCAAGGAAGGAGGGTGCCCACCTGATGACCCCAATGAAGTGATTACCCCTACCTCTACTCAAGACATCAAGTGGGGATTATTATAAGGGATTGTAAAATCAAGTCCTATTAGCTCAACTGAACATAAGGCAGTTTCTAGATGGAACACTAGAAAAAGAATCACATAAAATGTTCAAGTTCAAGTTAATTTATTTATATATCCCTTCATCACAAGCATGTCTCAAATGACTTTACAGAAATACCTTCAAGGATCTTAGTTAAAAAGCCCAGTAATAGAGTTTGACATTTGGAATGGCAAGGCCTCCTAATATTTTAGTGCGTGATAAATAGAGAAACTGATAGAGAAAGTTTCTACATTATGTATCTAGATCTGCAAACAGGTTGGAGGGAGGTGAGAGGGGAAGCATAGAAAAAAGAAAGTTAATACATGGAAAAATATTAATTAAGATGACCATCGAGATAGGAGACCTTTTAGATAAGTCACTTTTGATTTTCACCAATGCTGTATTTAAATATTTTTTTACTATTGAAAGGATGCTGGGTCTGATTACTATTCCCAAATTAGTGAAATCATTGCTCCAAAGTAATTGGAAGTTAAGGGAATGTGACTTTACTTATCGGCATTAAAAGCTTTTCGACCAGTTAATTTTATAGCCAGAAAAATAACCACATTCTTTAATTAAGTTGAGAACATGTGGGAAATTCATTGGCTATGGCTGACAATTATATACAAAATGTCATAAGCATAGAGGGAAATAGAATGAAAGGTTCCTTGGATTTAAATACATGATATATTCTGGTGTTGTCTGACTGCTTGTGATAAAGGTTCTAAGGATAAGTTAAATAGGCCTGGTGAGAGAGGACAGCCATGCCTGGTAGATATATGTAGTACAAAATTAGGTGCTGCCCATTCGTCAGTTGGACACTAATATCTAATCTAATCTATTTGTGTCAATTTCATAAATGATAATCCTTCATTAACGTGCATAATCACATAATTGTACAATTCAAATGCGTAAACCTTGCAAATATTGTACACAATGTGTTAGTTTGCACATTGCAGTTCTACTCCTCAAAGTTGGGATCATTTGCACGTCTTTTGGGCTTCTCTATGTGTCTGCGCCTTTACATCCAGAAACGTTGCAATAAAGGTCTGAAATGCTTACTCGACAAAACGCCTTCAGGCCTTGTTCGGTTCAGGAATATCGACTAGACACACACCTACTCACACACACACACACACACCACACAAGTGATAAAGTCTCCAGTTAGGTGGGCAGAGGGACGCTTTCTTATCTGTCTCCAGTGGCCAAACATGCGGCCGGCTGTCAGTGACCCGAGGCCAGGCCAGGTAAACAGACCTGGAACTGATAACAGCTAGAAGGGGCTGAAGGATGACCAGAGTAGAGAGGAGCTTGGAGCCAAACTAGAGAGCACTGGTCCTTGAGGTCACAGTGATGGCACTCCACAACTTTTCTATTTTGCAGTCCTCCACCATCGGCTATAATATGGGTTTTTAAATATTATTGAATATTGATGGATTGAAGCTGCTGATAGCTAATATTTAGTTAAAATTCAATATCTTTAAATGTGATAATTTTTATGGCAATAAAATACAATTTTGGCATTACAATTGTAAGATACTGACTATCTACACAAAATAACAGCTATCAACAGGCTTCAATTAAACAAAACATGTTATTGGCCTTCAAAAACCCATATTGGTTCATTCCTTTACTTACTTTGACAAAGAATGCTGAGTTTTCCACATAATTATTTTCTTGATAGCATGGAAAAGCGTTTGCAATTGCATTTAGACCATAGGACACTAAAACTCTTAATTGAAACCCAGGATACCGCTGCTTAGTACTTAATTACTGCTACTACTATAACTACTATCAGATCAAAATGTCACATTCGATTCAGGTTAGTGATTTTCCATGGACAACCAGTGTATTGATCAATTCTAAGGATCATATTGAGCATGGTTTTGACAGGGCGGCACGGTGGCTCAGTGGTTAGCACTGTCGCCTCACAGCAAGAAGGTCCTGGGTTCAAATCTCGCCTAGCCCTTTCTGTGTGGAGTTTGCATGTTCTCCCCGTGTTCGCGTGGGTTTCCTCCGGGTGCTCCGGTTTCCTCCCACAGTCAAAGACATGCAAATACATGTGTTTGTGTGTAGTGTACCATATGATGTGATGTACTATGTATATGATGCATGGAATGTAAAGCCCTTTGAGACATGCTTGTATAAAAGGGCTATATAAATAAAACTTGATTGATGAATCGATAGCTGCAACATTTTGAGTCAGTTATTGAGAAGAAAATGTTCACATTCTGATTCCAGCTTCTCAAATGTGATGCTAAAGATGAAATAATGTATGATGCCGTTTTTTGGCCGTTAAAAAATATTTTTGCCTCATCTGCCAATGGCCGGTAAAATGAAAATATTTACCGTCCATTGGCAGATGAGCCCAAAGATACATTTTTGACTCTGCTTTCAGGTAATCTCTGTCTGGTTCCTATCTGATTAACTGGATTTGACAGTAAAATCCAGACACTCATTTACAGTAGTCCGTCGTGGTTGGAGGCATTCTGACAGGACTATTACGACCAATTATGACCTGCATAAAGTAGCCCTTTCTCAACTCCAAGCCATCCATAATCAGCCAAAGCAGAGGTCAGGTAATGGAGCCTCCTCTTCCACTGGCCTTTGTGAAGTAAAGAAGCCATCTGGTATGCAGAGGATGCTCTATTAACTGACATTGCTGGGGACAATTACCTAGTCAGACCTTGCAAAAGATTAAAAAGACTTGCAGGTCCATCTGTCTGACCGACTTACTTGCCTGCTGGCTAAGGAGTTGGACATTCCTACTCCAACTTTCCCCAAGACCTATCCTTTTCTTTTATTTCCACTCCCGTGCCATTTTCTCCAACCCTTATCAATGTAGAATGATGGATGCCATGTCAGCACACTATCACCTCGCCACTCACTCCTTTGTCTTTTTTTCTTTCTTCCTCTTGTTCATTTGATCTCTCTCTCTCTTTTCTCTTTCACTTGTATTGTCGTCTGGTCTGCTGCATGTCTGACATGCTCAGGGAGATGCTATCTTCTCAAGTGTTTGTTCGCCGAGAGCCAGTCAAAGTTTGAGGAATCCACATGAACAGAAAGGATGCAGTCAACCTTTTTTTCAAACAAGTCTTCGGCACCATCTTCGTCTAAGACAAAAGTTATTGTCTAATCATCTCAACTTGGTCCACTTCTGTCCAGCACCTCAAAAATATATTTGTATTAAATCTGCATAGCTTAACTCCTTTACTATTTCTTATTTGAAATGCTTATCACCAATATATTAGTGACTTCTGAATCAATAACTTAATTGATGTGGTTCAGGAGTATAATGCCACCTAAAAATACATTTTTTTAAAGACCATTAATTTAAACCTCAAACATCCAAACTGCTCATACAAATGAGCCTAAATAACAGTATATGTGTTGATGTTATATTATCCTAATAGTTGCTGCAATGTCTGGATACACTGTATTAAAAAAAACTCAGTTCAAGTCTCCCAATCTGTCTTTTTTGTTTCAAGTAATCTTTGATGGTTCAGCAGTACTGAGAAGGTTTGAATGCATATGTCAGTTTGCCCATATTAGCCTTTTATTAAAGCTTGGTTATGATCAAGTCACTTTGGTCCATCTCTGATATGATGGATATGATGTAGTTTGTTTGATTACATATTTATTGTAGAATTTA
Source organism: Acanthochaenus luetkenii (assembly GCA_900312575.1). Taxonomy (NCBI): domain Eukaryota; kingdom Metazoa; phylum Chordata; class Actinopteri; order Beryciformes; family Stephanoberycidae; genus Acanthochaenus; species Acanthochaenus luetkenii. The sequence continues at coordinate 1,213 of OMOT01088404.1, read as the reverse complement.
TAGAATACTGGTTGTCAATGGGTAGCCCTCATCAATTTTGGACCTATATATAATTTGCGTCTTACAGACCTGTAATACCTGAAACCTATATCAGTCAACCCCTCTTTCTGATGTTTGTGGCCAGTGTGGGCGAGGCCTGCAGATGGTGCTAAACAAGATGGACAGTTTGGTCTGTGCAAACATTGAGGGTCACAGCAACTGTCAGTCTCACTAATTGCCCACACCCTACATTTTACAACCATTGTCTGTCTGTCACTTTGACCCCATTGTGTGCTGAGCATTAACCTCCAGGGGCCTTTTTCCTGCTATGTCTGGCCCCTTGTCCGTCCTGTATGATGTATCTATGGAGCCCCACTAGTTCCTTGTTGACGGTATACAAATTGTTGTATACAAAATATGACCCCAGAACAATAGTTTAATGACATGACTGTTATCCAAATTACAGACTTGATCCTTAATATGCTCAAACCTCAGTATTATTGAGATAGGGATATAAGTAATGTAAGTAAGATATGTAATGAAGTGGTGTATTGAATGGTTTGTGTGATAAGGGGGTTTTCAAGGCCAATCAGGACATTTTTGGATTTAAGCTCCCGATAGTCGATGTAATGGCATTAATAAAAAATAATAATAACATGCTTGCATGCTTGTGACTTTTTAATCAGATTTCATACATTACAATCAGTTCAGGTTAAGGTCTTCCAATAGACATTGTTAGAGTATTCTGAAGTAAAAAGTGAGAGATGGATTGACACCAGACCTTAGAGCAGTTGTATTATTACTGCCAATCGCAGTAATGGTTTAATGAGAAATCGTCATGAAGTTCGAGATACATGCATGGCTGTTCGTTGTCATTCGGGCAATGCAAATAAGGAAACAGGAAGTATAAGACGTCCAGAGACATGCTTTATAACTCAGGAAGATGATTTCTGATTGGCTGAAGCTCACGTGTTTTACACTTTGTGAGCTTCTCATTGGACTACGGAGTTAGTCCCGCCTCCCTTGTCACTTGATGGACGCTGTTGTAGTCCAATCATGGTGGTTCATCTTCCTACGCACTTTGAGCTATGACAGGAATGTTTATCAGATTGCAGCGTACATCTTGAGAGGGAGAGAGAACACTTTGTCTGTCCTTTCTCTCATACTGGCTCAAAGACTGATTCAGAGTTTTAAATGACGTCTTTAGCTCAGAGATATGCTTTAGAATGTTCTA
>OMOT01088401.1:0-12792 GCA_900312575.1 Acanthochaenus luetkenii | reverse complement strand
AAAAGAACCATTGCATGTCATGTGTAGCTTGCAGATGGTTTTAGTGACCTCGCTCTCTCCATCATCAATAGTTAAAGCAATGAATCCTTCAGGTGTCGCAGCTTTTAGTGGGAAAGTGATGCACAAATATGTTTTGGTACTTAAAGGTGATATTTCACCTTTTAACGCATCTTGATATTAGTTAGTGAGGTTAGTTCAGAAAAGTCACCTTTCAACATTGGCTGTTTGAGGATTCAGGCAACTCTCTGATTCCCACCGTCAGTCGTCTGCAAGCAGGAACGATAATCTAAAAGTCGTAAAAGTGCTCAGCATCCATTAAACAAACAGCCATTTTCAAAATGAATGACGTCATTACAATTGACTATGCGTGAGCTGCATTGGGTACGCGTGTTAAAAAGGATGAAGTGCTCCCTCTAGTTAGGACCCGAGTCCGACCCTTTGCCTGTTATGCCAGCGTCCGATACAGGACAGCCAGTTGAGCAGGCGGGTGTAACACTAGCCCTGTGTTTGTGTGTTTCTCTCCCCCCTGCTGTTTCCCTTCTTCCATGTATTTTTTGGTGTCCTCTTTTCATCCTTTATTCCATGTGGCCGGTTGTTCCCAAGCCCCTCGCACAGCAGGGATTCACGGGTGGTGTATCGACGGAACGGGTTTCCCTCCTCTGTTGTGATTCAGCTTTGATTCCGCGGTGCCACATCATTCCAAGTGGTTCTGGTCACTCGCAACGGCGTGACCTCGCACAGTTTGATCCCGTTGATTGGAGTTCACTGCAATATTACGTGCGGTTGCATTTCCATCCCTTTATTAGAGGGCTTGCCTAATCCGTAACTGCAGGAGAGTCGTCTGTCTCTACCCAGTCGTGTCAAGACACCTGTTTGAAGAACCCGTGACCCCGATTCAGTGTGTGTTTATTTAGGTTTTAGACCTGAAGGACACGCACCCACACACACACACACACACACACACACAAGCAAACACACTGAAAGGGGCAGTTGCCTTGAAGGTCACCACAGGTGTGTTTGTCTGTGTGTGTGCTTCCACTGTTTCTTCTCTTTGTTTGTTTCAGCTGTCACCTTGAAACCGTTAACAGTCCTTGTTTGGTTGGTGGAGTTTGGCCACGTGTCAATGGCTCCTCACAGACTAACAGTCATTCAAATGAAGCAGCCATGTTTATACTCTCTATTACTTCCTTGCCACGTAAGCCACACAGCCACACAGCCACCCGTTAACCGTGTGTTTTACATTCACTTCGACATAGTTCTGCTTTTAAAATAATACCATTGCTCGGCTTCAGTGCTTTTACAAACTACTGGGGCGACCGACTCACAGCGACTCGGGGCTCTTTACGTGGCCCGGCCTCTCAGCCCGGTGATCCAGGACAGATTGATGTTCTGTAACACTGAAAAGGGGGGCCTTTCTTTTCTTAACGTTACCACTACCATAAGAGCCCTGAAATCAATCAGAACTCCTGGTTTATCCTCTTTTTTATTTCCTCTCTCTGGTTTTCCCTTTGCCCTTTCTCATTGCCCATCACGATGCGCTGATTACAGACGTGTCTGTGTGTGTGTGTCTGTGTGTGTCTGTGCCTTCCTCCCTGTGAGGGGTGGCTGGAATGACATACAGGTGCCTGTGTGAACATGAGCATGTTTTAATACAATACAGTACACAGCTTTTGGCTCCGACCCAACCTGAACATTATAGCTCCCTCACAGGGTTTTATAACTTAAAGGAACTCCATGAAAAACATGGGAGTGGCGGCGCTCCAAAAACAAAACTTGTTTGAAAAATGATCCATTCAAAAAGACAACAAGACTGGACCTAAACTATGCCACAATTTATTGATGGCCAAGATCATGCTGACGCATTTCGGCAACAATTCCTTCATATAACTGTCGAGCAAGCATATAGCTCGCCATGTTCTTCACTCCCTGTAGGTCTTTGGCTCAGCTTCAACATGTCATGATATCACTGGAGTTGAGTGTATTTGCTGATGGGACAGGTCCGGGGTGGGCGTGTAACACTGCATGGCTCCTCACATTAAGGTTATTATTAAGACAAAAACTAGTTGTTAAATGTCATAAACTGACATAAAAAAGAACAATTTGACTTTATGAAAACATTTAAACTGAACTAAAACTGTCTTTAGCTAGAATACAAAAATATACTGTATATATTAAATGTTTTAGTTTTCATCTTTTTGTTTATGTGCACGGCAACAACAAAAAAAGAATAGATTTTGGGTGGAGAATTCCTGGCTATTTTCTTATTCCTTTTTAGATGTATTTTTTAATTCATGTTAAATAACTCCTACCATTATACCTTAGAAAAATACCACCCCAAACAAAAACACTGAAGCTAGAACTGAAACTAAATAACAACTAAACTGAAATGTAAACATTTGTGGAAAACTAAATGTAAAACTATCAAAAACAAACTGAAATTGGAAAAAAAAAGGAAAACTATATAAAAATCCCAACCTATAATAACCCCGTCTCACACTTTGTCTGTTACACAGCACCACACACACACACGCGCGTTGTGATGGATGAAACTGGATGGATAAAACAATGTATAGCTAACAGTAATCTAAGGTACAAACAAACGGTTGGCCGCGACACTAATTGACAAAGACTGATGGCACCGTCCAAATACGTTACCAAAGTCCAACCACCCCCTGCCTTGGTCTGAGATCTGCTCGGTGGGGCGAGAGAGGAAGACTGAAGAGGATGTTGGCTATGAAATCACTTCCTGCTCAGGCTCTGAATATAGGCATGATGGGGTATGGAGGGGATGTTTACAGAACGGACTACAGGGTCTCCTGACACAATGGGGACGGCTCAGATGACGGTAAGCACTTGTGTTGTATTGTAAAGATGTATTCTCTCTCTCTCTCTCTCTCTCTCTCTCTCTCTCTCTCTCACACACCTCTCTCTGTCTCTCTCTCACACACACACAGACACACACACACATATTACAGCATGAATTTGAACGTACTGTTTTTGTATTACTTTCCAGGCTCCGGACTCTACTTCATATGGTGGATATGGCCAACTGGTGCAGTAGATGGACCTGAGAACAGGTGTTACGGGTTATCTGTGTCAAATGGACACGTCCCTCCTCTCTGAGCCGTGTCTCTGAGGCTGTGCGACGGGGCCACGATGCAGGGAAGGTTTCTCCTCTGTCTGAGCATGCTATAACAAAAACGCAGTGTACAACACACGCACACAACAGTTGGTTTGAATTGCCTGGGCGGACAAGGATTTGGGGTAATTTCTACCATATTTTAGTTGGGGCACTGGAGTACCCTGTGATTCCTGTGGTGGGGATCGGGCCTTTGGTAAGCGAAACAAGGCCCCTCATTCGCTGCCACACATCTCAGAGGACAGACAGACAAGAAACTTTGTGAGAAGACATTTGTTTTTGAAAATAGCTCATGTAACTCGGATTCTCTAGCATTCGCAGTCGCACCCAATGATCAAATAGAGACAGACATCTTAAAGGGAAAGAGGAATCTGAAGTCACTGACTGAACGTGTAACCTTGTAGATCTTGTGTAACATCTCTGCCCATGTGGATCGCTCTCTGTGGAAATCTAGAGAGAAGGCTTAAAGGGGCACAACACCACCGAGAGATCACAGCGTGTTCGTCCTCTCTCCTCTCATTTCTCTTGCTTCTTTTCCTAGCACTTTTCTTCTACATGACAACGGGGCTCACTGCAATATTGTCGCTTGCACTACTTACTACTGGTTGCTTATAATTTTGGGGATCTAGGAATTGGATCTTATTCAACGGTTGCACTCATTGTAAGTCACTCTGGATAAAAGCATCAGATTGATGCCTTTAAATGCAATGGCATGTACTGGAGAGAGAGAGCGAGACAGAGAGAGAGAGAGAGAGAGAGAGAGAGAGAGAGAGAGAGAGAGAGAGAGGAAAAGAGAGAGGGGGGAAACTAACAGAAAGATAGATGTTACACCACAGCCTTGGTTTTAATTACTATTTTCCATTGCCACAGCGGCAAAGTCGTATGCAGTTACTGTAACTCATTTGTGTGTCTTCTGCGCTTCCCCAAAAAGTCACTAATGGTAGACAAATGCACTGATCCCCCCCTGCTGGTGCACATAGGTAAGACAACACCAATGCAAAGTGGTAACGCAAACTACTCCTTTCTGTCACAGACCCAACAAAGTAAGAATTCTGAGTTGAGGGATCTAAGAGGAGTTTTCAGTATGGGTTTGATTGTTTCAGGTTAGTTTTTATTTAGTTTCAGTTCTAGTTGTAGTAATTTTGTTAGGGATGGTGTTTTTTTAAAATTAAGTTAAGAACATATATTTTGTATGATTGCAACAGGTATTGTTTAAATTATGTAAAAAAGAAAAAGAAATCTGGAAACATTTATTTTCTTTTTTTGTCCTGCACGTAAATAAAAAGACAAATACTAACAACATTTCACATATATTTAATTCTAGTTGGTTTTACAAATAGACCAGATAGTTTTTGTTTTGTTTTCTTTCACAGTCTCGTTTTTATTTTTATTGTTTTACCACAATGCTTTTTAATACCTAGTTTTAGTTGTAGTTTAGTATAATAACCTTGCTAAATAATTGAGTGGAGTGGTTGGACAAGAACCTGGAATGGTCCTCTGGAATACTGCATATCTATCTATGTGGCTAGAAAAAGTATTCTTCCCTTTTGACTTTTTCACATTGTTTCACATTCTGTTACAACATGGAATTAAAATTGATTTAATGTAGTTTTTTTGGTCATTGATGAACACCACTGATGTGTGGAGGAATCGACATATTTTTCTAAATTAATTACAAATAAAAATAGAAAATAAATGATTTTGCTATGACACACTTAAATAAGCTCTTGCGCAACCAACTTTCTTCAGAAGTCACATAATTAGTTGAAGGGAGTCCACCCTGTGTTCAGATGAGGTGTTTCACATGATTTCAGAATAAATACACCTGACCTTGGGTGATCCCACAGTTGGGTCGTGCATAACCAAACTAAGACTACACCACGAAGACAAAGGAGCGTTCCAAACAGATCCGGGACAAGGTTCTTGAAATGCACCAATCAGGGGAAGGATATAAGAACATTTCCAAGGCATCGAATGTCCCCCAGAGCACAATTAAGTCCATCAAAAAACATACAATCTCAGCTAGTTTGCTCAAACGCATGTGGGAGACTAAGACTATCTATCTATCTATCTATCTATCTATCTATCTATCTATCTATCTATCTATCTATCTATCTATCTATCTGTCTGTCTGGTTGATTCACTCCTCCTCTCCTAATCTTCTTTTAACAGATTATCTCACTCTTGACTTCACAGGAATGTGCCTTGGCTCTGATTTTATTATATAAGTAGTCATCTAGTCAGAGCTCCCAAAGGGTGGGGGTTGAGGCGAGTGTTAGATGAGGTGAATAGAGGGGGAGCTGGGGTCAGGTCGGAGTATCAGTGACGGTCTGTGGTGGCAGCGCCCTCTGTTTATAGTGAGATTAAAGGATGACCTGTCCCCTGTTTCCCCCATGCCCCTGACGCCTCCAGTGCCCTCTCCCATTCTTCACCCCTGACCACCACTGACCAGAGCAGCACTGGAGGAATTACTTTTGGGTGGGAATGATGGAGTGAGATGGATATATCAGCTTTACCTCTTCAAACCACTGATAGCACCCTTTTGATCCAGAATAAAACCAAGAATTTCCAAATGTGTGGCATGAATTAATCATGTGTCCAGGTTTGTCAGTCTTCTCTTCCAGGGTTACCTGTTAGTGCATGTTTGTGATATTAGAGGATCTGTTCTTAGACTTCAGTCAGATGTCAAGCTGTAAGGATCACATCCGGTAACTAGAGTTAAACACTCAAATATATTTTGGTCTACTAGAGTCATCAAATCCACACTTGTCAGGCCCTGGGGTTAGTACGCTTCCCTGTTTGCCTGTTGTATACCACACACGTTTCAGAAACAACAGACTTAATATTCTTCACTAACAGCTGAAGAAACCCCAAATACTAACTCATCTCTTAATACACTTTCACGATTAACTTTCACCATGTTAGATTAATTTGGCTCCTGAAATGTGCAGCAGGTCTGTAGTGGTTTATCCATTTTTGCACAAGTAAAGTAAGTAGTAATATAATCCATGTGTCTTTCTGTTAGGGTACTGCCTAAATAATATGCATAAAGTACTATACACCCATCATGTGCATGCACACACACACATCAAAACAGTTTGATATTCCATTTTTAGTTTTCCAATACCAATAACCTGAAATAAGGAAATAAACCAAATTAAAGTATTTAGCAATTTTGTCAAATTTGTTAATTTCAGTTTAAGATTGTTAAAGTTCACCCAAAGTCATGTGAGCCATTATAATACAAAACAAACACATTTATTCCAAATTATAATTATAATCCCATTCAAACGTTGTCACTCAACGACCCTCTTGAGAGAAAACAAGAAGAGTGGATATTTATTTTCTCAATCTTATTGCAGCATTCATGCAGATGCTTGTGGATAACACAGGAAATCACTGCCACGATTGGATGGGAGTAGGGACGAGGAGAGAGCGGGTGTTGGGATGTAATAGCTCTGCTGTCAGGCTTTCTTTGCTCTTTTTTCTTTTTTCACAGCTTTTGGACTATCAAAGGAAACTCAAATCCCTCTTTGCCTCTGACTTATCTCTGCCTGCAAGGGAGCCTGGGTTTCATCAGGGGCCACGGCCCCACCACTGTACCCTTTCCCACCCTCGGGAGCCACCCCAAGGAACTCAAGGAAAGGCCCTGATCCTGGAACATAATGAACACCATTTGACCCCCTCCACACCAGGAAGGACATGTCGCCCACAATGAAGGGCTGGAGGAGAGGAAGAAAAAACACTCCAAACAGCAGAAAGTGCAGGTTCTTTGTTTGCCTTTTCTCCTCACGAGACAGTCTGTGTTGACAGATGTATGTCCACCATCTTGGGCCAGTTAATGCCAGGGATGCTGGGAGTCCAAACATTATCAAGGGGGATCTACATGATCACCTGTCTGATCCTCATTCATCGCTGCTCTTGTGTTCACCTGTTGCAGACGAGTTGATTTAAAACATTTCACAGCAACACAAGCTGGTGTTCATTCAACTCATTACATGCCTTGTACGGTAACATCTACTATGCCAGAAAGCATAAACTGGCCATAACGTGAGATTTTACAGTATCTTGTATCCAGACTCTACTTTTGTTTTCATTTCAACAAATTGTCTTAAAGCGTTTTTCACAACAGAGATTTTCCCTCTTCCATCTCCCCTCTCTAGCTCTCTAAACACAAGTGTTATGTCAGTGTATTTACATACCCAGCTCCAAGACCAGGTTCAAAACCTGTGTGTGTCACCATCCACATCCCGTCCTCAATGTGCGCTAAAACCTAACAGAGTCAGGGGCAACAGAGGCCAGAAAAAGTATAAAAATACTGGAAGAGACATTTGGTATCTATAAACTGGTCTCTCTTAAAATAGAAAAATAACTTGATCTGGAGAGCAAAAACATGCGATAAAGATCAACTGAAGGGGTTCCTAGATAGGGCAGCTTTAATGATACAAAGCAAAAAGAGCGCATTACCTCATACTGTCAAAATAAACTATAGAAAACTTTGACTCAAATGTATAAACTAAAAAGAGTGCAATGGGTCAATGTATTGAATTAGAAGTTTCAAAGTTGGAACATTCCCCTTTGCTCCAAATGGCTTTATAACATCCAGTTCAATGGGACACGGCTTTGTCAATATGTCTACTTTTATGATACTATTAGTTTAGGCCGTCAAAGAGTCTGACATACATGCACAACTGCATGCATATGTACTGGTCTTCTACACTTTGCCTCATATCATAATCTGAGTGAAAACAGTGCATCGACGGTCAATAAAGACACACAGTTATTTAACGCACAGATTGCAAAGTTTTGGGCTTTTGGATTTGGTGGACTTGAGTCACTCTGTCCCAGTGCTGCAGCTGCACATGGAGTCTGTGTGCAGAGAGACTGATTATTGACCATGAATCCTTGTAGTATTGTGACACAAACGTGCAAGCGTTGTTCAAAATTACACACATCAACAATAATCCAGGCTTTAAATTGCTAACTTCAAAATCAAACTGAAATGTGAGGATACATATGACAATAGCATAACAATTTGCAGCGTTAGATTCAGTCTACATTGTGTGGAAATTATGATTTGGCTCTACCTACGGTTCAATAACTATATTGCTTGATGGAAGAATGACAGTTATTACTATTAGCCTATCTAACTTACAAATGATACTTAACAGTCTTTCTCAGACAGATACTAGTTGACCTTATTTTGTTAATTGAGAGAGTTCACCTGATGGAAATTAAGGTTTGCATCAGCTGAAGCCTTGAAAACACAGTCAAATTATTATCAAATGATTTACCCACAGACAATTTAGGGAGAGTCCACGCAGAGGATGAAGTGGCATCCAGATAATGAAAGGTTAACTAAAAAGAGGAATGTAAAGAGAGCCAGTGGAAACACGGTCAGTTACAGAAAGTTACTGTTGCATCGCCAGCATGTCAAAGTATGTTTAGATCACAGGAAGAGTCAGTTGCTAAATTGATGATATGGTCAGCATAGGTCTACACAGGGCATCCTGGTGGCTCAGTTAGCTAAGTATACCATGTACCCACGTCCTGGGCTCAAAAGCAGCCTGGGACCTTTGCCTCCTCTTTTCTGTCTCAGTCTACTGTAAAATTGTCAAATAAAGCACAAAAATACCACACAAATTCATAATTCAAAAACTGCTCCAGCACATAATCCTGGAAGACACCTTTGGCTCCTACACCAAGATCCTGCATGTGGATTTCAGATCAACATTCAGCACTATCAAACCAGTGCTGTTGCAAGGCAAGCAGCCCAGTTTAGCATCGTGCAGCCCATCTGTCCTGGAACATGGACTTTCTGACAGGCCGGACTCACAGAACTGTGTATACCAATGACCCCATATGGACATCTAATATATGTACATATATGCCCTTATACCAGAGAAATGTAACTTTGTAACTTTTTGTTTCGAAAGTTGCTATATAAATAAAGTGTAATAACTTTACAACTAACTTGCCCACTGTTGGTGCCCACAACAGCCGCCATCGCAAACAATTTCTTCCCAAAGGCATGCTGCAAGCAATCGCCCTGGACTGATGGAACTATGGACACAGGTACATTATATTTAGGCTATCAATCATCTTAGCTGTGCTTTGCTCATCTGTGACTATGCCAGTATTATTCCACTGGAACAATTCTTCAGCTTTAAATTCATACTTGTAGTGTGTTTATGTTTAGTCTATTGTCATACCATATGTCTCGTCTGCATTATCTGGAAGGACCGGTTACGTTTTACCCAAGTGTGTCAATCCTGCATTGTGCAACTGTCAGTCAAATGCCTTGCTCACCCATTGTACTTGGCAAATCAAACTGATTCCGACTCTGAGCGTCAATACAAGTGTGCCAGTCATTATTTGTCTCTGCAACTTTCAGTTGTCACTCTTTTTACATTGATAACATTAGTTGTAACATCGCTGCGTGGGCTTGGAAGTCGCTCGTCACGGGGGCGACTCTTCGCAACCCTGGCACCGCAATGGTGGAATGAGCTCCCCCCTTCAGTCAGGACAGCTGAATCGCTACCCATCTTTCGCAGGAGACTAAAAACACATCTTTTCTGCCTACACCTAGACCTAGACCTACACCTAGACCTAGACCTACACCTAGACCCTACCTGAACTGACCTACCTGAACTGACCTCTCCTTCTACTCTTTTCAAAACAAAAACACTAATGACTTTTACTACTAATGCTACTATTCCTATCGAAGTGGTCATGCTACTTGTTCCTATTGAAGTGTTTTATGCTACTTGTTCCTATTGAAGTGTTTAGCTGATGAAAGACTGCGTTGTATAGTTGGTCTGACAATGTTGACGAAAAATGTACTATTGTAAGTCGCTTTGGACAAAAGCGTCTGCTAAATGATGTAATGTAATGTAATGTAATGCATAGCAGTGATAGGAGAAGCCATGAGAGGAGATCACATGGCCAAGGGATCTGGTGTACAAAGAGAACAGTAGGGTCCCCAGGACCGAGCCCTGGGGGATGCCAGTGTTGAGAGAGCATGGTCTGGACAAGGATCCTCTCGATGCAACCTCGTAAGAGTGGTTAGTCAAGTAGGAAGCAAACCAGGAGAACCTGTAAAGTTCAGAGAGGATGGAGAGAAGGATTTGGTGGTCAACTGTGTCAAAAGTCGCAGACAAGTCAAGGAGAGTGGAATATATGTATTTTGATTGGTCTACATAGGATTGAGGGCCAAGAGCGTCATGGAGGAAGGGGGCCCATTTTTTCAGAAGAACAAGAGAGAGTGATTGTCAACCTGGTTTAGGTCAATACAGTGATGCAATATATCTCAGGCAAATGCAAACCAACATCCTTGTTGACGGCATCGTTTTTGAGAATGTCCATCAGGTCTCTCTTGCAACTCTGGGACGAACCCTTACGTAATAGCATTTATGGGTGTAGTAAAGTATAGAGAGTGCCACATCTTGCCATACCCAATGAACACCCATGGGACGGATAATAGCATTTATGGGTGTCATTTATGTTGACATCAAATCTTAACCCTAGTCACGTCTAAAACACACAAACATGAGTTAATGCTATGTAGAAGTACTATTTCATATCATACATGTGTTGTTTACTGACAGTAGAATATGACCTGTGGAATATTACCAGTGGAATATTATGTCTTGGTTACCTGGTTTGGTGGCATGGCAAAGCTCCCTCACAATGCTGACCGGTATGAAGCCAACACCCAAACCACCGACACATATCACCACATCAAACACACCTGAACCAGGAGAGGAGGAGGAGGAGAAGTTTGTCCAAATGTAAAGAAAAAGGATGTTTCCAGTTTCCTCCAGTGTCTTGCTAAACACTTTATCCTGCAAAATCATTATTATATTTAGACCGATTATATGGGGTCGATATTTACGTTTGATTAAATATTAAATATCGGCCAGTCAGTCGTCTACCACTGATATGATGGAGGTTCCTCGTTGACCATAGCTATTTGTTTATTATCATTATATTATATCCAATGACTGACCAGAGCAATCAAGATTTTACTCAACAGACTGGAGAAAAGCTGGAGAAAAAAAACCATTGCTTAGAGCTGCTAACCCTACAATAATAGAATTAGTTTGTGTTTCAGTGGAGAGTTTTAGTATCACACCAAATGCTTTTTCCGAGGCCTTTCCTTTTCCATCCTGACAAGAAAATAAATTGGGGGGAACACTGAATCCTTGGTCAAATTATCAAATGTAAAGATGTTGAATATTACCACAAAGTAACTGGCTATCAGCAGCTCCAAATATATCAGTATCTGAATGGGAATTGGCAATGTGATGATGTAGAGGTAAATATGAAGGAGAGTAAACTATGACCTCCAGTCGGTGATCATCACAAGGCAAACAACCACAAATATGGAAAATCAATTAATTCATGGTTTTGTTCTTTAAATGACACTATCCTCATCAAACTTACACCAATTTGATACTGTTTACTATGATGTCAGCTATACATGTACTGCATGTCAAAGATTTCTGTCAGTCTAAAAAGTGGTAAACAAATAAAAGGTGAGTTAAGTGAGTTTAGGTGAGTTTACCTTCCACTACATCCCTGGATATTGGTCTTACAGAAACCCTTTTCAGTCGAACACTAATCATCATTGCCTATAATGTGATACTCTCAGAAAGCTGAATGTCAGAGTTGATATCACACTACTGTACCAGCCTGTGCAGGCAGCGGTTGGGTTCCCAGTAAGGCCAGTCTGAGGTCCTGGTAGAGGCCGGTCTTAGCAGCCTGCTCCAGCATGCCTTTACTACCATCGACTCCCACAAAGTGTCTGAAGCCAAGTTCGCTCATCTACAAACAGCAGGGAAACAACACACAGAACATTAACAAACACTTTATTATTGATTTGATTTGATTTCATCTTTATTTATCTAGAGTATAACAAACATCAAAATCACAGTAAAAACTAAATGTAAACATAAATGAGTCCGTCTTCATCCATAGAAAACAAACAAGGATGAGTTCAAGAAGGGGCAGAAGGAAGCGAAGCTTATCCAGTCCTGCCCCTTTCTTACAATATCATCACCTTTAAAGTAAAACTATCTTACTACCTAAAAGAGAGACAAAATAATAAAAAGAAAAAGATCACCAATATTTGTTTTGAAGAAATCAAACATTCCCTGAGAACAACTTTCTATTATTCCTCAGTTCTGTATTTACCTATCAGTGCTATTTTTCAACTGTGCAATATTATGGCTGTGTTTGTTTCCACTTCCATTCCATAAAGCAACCCTGTGTGTGCGGACATTAGGATATTTTAAGTTACATTTTCCCCTTAAATCATAACTTCCCTATCTGTCCATGAACATTGTTTGTATATTGCCTGGCAATGAATTTTTCGGGCTTTAAACATGAATTGAGCAGTTTTAAATTTCATTAAATCCATAAATTGTCCTTGTGTCTCCTACGTCTCCCTCTCCCCAGTGGTTCCTGTATCTCCCTGTCTGTCTCTCTGGTTGTCTGTGTGTGTGTAGGCGGCAGTGTTGTGCAAGTTCACACTTCACAAGAGCTAGCTCAAAGTTCAGTTCACACAGATTAAAATGAACTAGTTCACGTTCATAGTTCATCATTTTGAATTTTGAACTAAATTCACGGTCCCAGAAAATGAACTAGTTCAC
>OMOT01088396.1:0-14922 GCA_900312575.1 Acanthochaenus luetkenii | reverse complement strand
GTCTCATACCCCAGGTGGCCTAGTTAGCCTCTGTAATGGCACCAAAAGCCTTAAGGAAATAGTTACACGCTGATGTTCCTGCTAGCTCGCTTTTAGGCTTTGTGGGAAAATAGGGCTGCATTTGGTTAAACGGCCTTGATTAAGGTACTTTCACTATGTAAGTAGTGTTGGCAAATGTCTTCCAAGGAAAGTAGCAGAAAGTTGGCTGCTCCAAAAGGCATTAGAAGTGGCCAGATGATGTCATACGCTAATTTGCATATCACTATATATGCTTCAACTGTAACATTTCAACCTGCCAAAATGTGGTGTTTATTTGTTCCTCTCAAAGTTGCCGCTGCTTAGTATTGTGTTGTGTTTCGTGATCTATCTGGAGTGTATTGTCTCTGTGTCAGGCTGATGGTCAGCTGAGGTGAATTCCTGCCTCTTCTCTCATCACTGGTGCTGTGATAGAAGAGATTCAGCTGGTGACATGGTTCTTTGGTGAGTGGCAATGATGTAGTCCAAATAATTCTTCAGTGCCAACCTAATTATAGACTTAGTAATATGTCAGCTATAAGACATTTGTTTTGTATTTATTTTAAAAGGTGTATGTTTTTCTGAGTAAATCTGATGTTTGACTATTTTTCATATTTCCCCAGTTGTTTTCAGAGGGAAGATTAGTTTGTCCACGTAAATGCTGTAGCTAATAAGATGCAATAAGATATACTTGTTTGCTAATTGAATCAAATCAATCACTTAAACGCTAAAAAATACTACTCACTACTTCACTACTACTGGGGGTGGCAGTAGCTCAGGAGGTAGAGTGCCCGCCCAGCAACCGCAAGGTTGAAGGTTCGAGTCCAGCTCCTCCTTGGGAAAAAAATCGTTTTAGTGTCCTTCAGCAAGACACCAAACCCCAATTGCTCCCATTGAGCAGGTTGGCGCCTTGACTGACAGTGTGTGAATGGGTGACTGTGAGGCTAATTGTAAAGTGCTTTGGGTGTCTGAAAAAGACTGTAAAAAGCACTATATAAAATGCAGTCCATTTACCATTTCATCACTACTTCAGTTGAAGTTCAGCATGTTACACATCAATGCTGTCCTCAACAACCCATTTAATTGAAAGAGCAATTATTTTCTGGTTTTACATGAAGTCAATGGTTTTACCAGATAAGTCAACTCTGTGTATTCTCTCTCTCTGCCCCCCCCGCTTTCTATTTATTTATATTCCCCTCTCTCTCCCTTCCTAAATATCCACACAGATTTACGGTTTCAGTTGACAGTGTTTTACACAAACAAGCCTTTTTAACAAGGCATTTTATGGCTCTCTCTCAGTGTACACTGCACCGCACCACAGTTAACGGAAAGACATTCTCAATTATATTAATCCAAACCTCTGCATCTCCGGTGTCCTGCAGAAACCTTACATGTCCAAAAAGGTTTTTCCTGTGGTGGACACCCACATGTTTTGCAATATATTTTCAAAGGTATGAACTGTTCTCATGGGTCAACACATTCTACATACAGAAGGGTGTCAGCTGTTAGGTAAAATAAAATAACTAATGACATGATGCATGGTTTTTGTGAGGCTTTGGAACTGAAAGGTCTCCCAGGTCATGATAAATCAGGGCAGTTTCACACCCTGAGCTCGTCTAGTCCAAAAATGCTCAGTGATTTCTGCAGTTGGGTCGGGCCGAGGCCGGATCACTTTCTCACCACAAAGGTACCGCACCAGAGTTAGTTTCAGAGGTCTCAGTCCGTTTGTTTAGTCTGATTTTGGTGCGCACCCGAGTACGATTGCTGTGTTCTCACCTGCCCAAAAGAACCGCACATGGGGGAAAAACACACTAGAGTGCGATTCAAGCGGACTAAACAAGGCTGGTGTGAAAGCGCCCTCAGTACATGGGACAACACCCGTAAAAAGAGGCCATCATTTAAACAACAGTGATGCAACACTTTGCAGCTGGAGCTGCCCAGCCCTGTATTAATACATCTGAACCTAGTTTCAAAGCACTTGAGGTGCACTTCATTTTTCACCAAATACAACCTCAGAAGTGGAAACTAATCCAGTGCTGCTCATGTTTTATTGTAAATATATTTGACTGCTACTTTGCTGTGCATCTGATGGACATGCCTTACTCACATTCAACACTATGATACAAGGAGGTTGGTCAGTAGTGGGAAATCCAATTGAGGACAGTGTCACTTAGCAAACATAAACTCGGGTACGACGGGTAGAAGGTAAATGCATTCCCAAAATATGCCACTGCAGCAGGGCTACTTAAAGTTATTTAAAAGACACATCTACAAGGAACTTAAACAGCAATACTATACTTTGAAAAAGTTATCTTACAAGTCATATCACAGTCACTGAGTGTCTGGCAAAATAATAATCAATCAATATAATAGTTTGCATCATGCAGCCATAGTGTGCGTTGAAGACACAGGGAAAGCTAAGCAAAACAGCGAGCTATGAATGCAAATAGGGAATGTCTGGCAACACCACAAACTGGAGCAGATGTTTTCAGTCTTCACTTTCACTAGTCAGCCTGGCGCTACACTGTCCTAAAACATGACAGCCCACACCATGCTTGAGGCCTGACCAAACAAGCTACAACAGTGTTTTCCACGTTTTGGGTCAAAACCCAAAGGTGGGTCAAAATGAGATTCTTTAAATGGGTCACTAATTTTTTTTGACTAAATTGGTATCCAAAGTAACACTTGCCATGTTACTTTAAAAAAGACTCAGCAGGTAAGATGATTAAAGTAGTGGATTCTGGTCTGCAAAATTTAACATCACAAAATGTCAGTACGTACTGTTTCCTAGAACAATTTCCTAGGATGACAAAATATGTATTTATTTATTAATTATTCCAATGAACTGCTAATTAGATACATCAGGTCTGATTCTGCTAATGTCATGGAGCCTATTTCTGCTGAACATGAAAATCCCAATACAGATAGAAAATGTATCAAATGTACATTTGCTCAATGAGTGCCTTTCTTTCTTTGTAACCTGACAACTCATCTCTTCTCTCCTCAACTCATCTCTCTCCTAAAATGTAAGTGTAAATGCATCACATTGCTTAGAAAAATCAGTTTGGTAGTATGAACTGTATCTGGCCAGTATTCTGCTATTAGCTATACTGGCTAGTGACTGGGAATAATCTTGACACAACCAATCAGGTATCTGAGCTATAGCTATCACACAGACACCAGAAAACATGGCCTGGGGCACAGGATGGGTGTTGGATGTAGAACTGTCCTGGAATTCAATACAGTGCAATAAAGCAACTGCAACTGAGACAAGACACGAGACAATATAGCTTAACTAAGAACATAAGAGTCTTTTTTTTATACATCCTTTATAAGTTAAGGGGGTATGTGTCATTTCACATACTACTATTAGACAGACAGACACATACGTATACACACACACTGCATTTCTTTCCATAAGTCTGATCTGTATTCTACTATCAAGTAGACTTACAGTATGTGTGGGCCTGTTAAAAAAATAACTAAAGCTGGATTCATGGTTGAATACAACCAGTTCTTCATAAGAAAGTGGAAACAAAACAAACTGTTCACCGCTTGCTTTAGGATATCTGAATTTCAATTGAAGTATCAATTGCCAGACTTTATTTGTTTGTTTGTTTTTTGACTTAACACTGTCCGTCCTCAGTTATCAATTGTAGACCTACAGTAAGTGTAGGCCTGTGGACATGAAAAGTGACATCTGATAGCTGTAGCCTGTGGTTTTGTTTGGCTGAATTTACATGGGAACAGAAATCAGATTTTTTTTAACCCTCTGTGGCACAGGTCTGACCAATTCATGGCTGCCTGAAAGGGGGAAGAAGATCAGATTCCATGTGGTTTCTCCCTGTTCAGAAAGCAATGAGGAGATCAGATGTGGGCCACAAACAGAGTTACAAATCAGACCTTTTGTGTCTGTGTGAATACAGCCTTTGAGGCACAGGACGTGCTTGAAGCGTAATTTGTCAGGGCACACACGGAACCTCAAAAGAAGGCTGGAAGGCCAACAAATTCAAACCTCCTCTCACCTACTGTCAAACTGATTCCTAAGTAGATAAGTAGGTGGTTAAATTACAGCTGTGATTATTTTTGTCCTTCGTTGTCATAGTCATCGTGCCCCTCTATCAAGTGTGACAACATTCCGGTGGAACTAGCAGTAGTAGAAGTAGTAATAGTCACAGTAACAATAGCACTGACCAGAATAGTAGCAGTAGTAGCAGAAACAGTAATAACAGCAGTAGTAGCAGTGGTTGCTGTATCCCACCTTTAAAACCAACCGTAGAACAGAAACTGAATACGGCAGGTAGGGCAAGTCAAAGAAACATACCACAAATAGACAGGCAGCACAAAGTCACACTATGCTGCACGGAAGCAAGACTAGCGAGTGAGATCCAAAAGGTTTCAGTGTAATAGATATAAACACACATTTCATTTGCACGCATTTATTCATTCGTGAGTTCTGTTGTCAGATCCCGACCATCCAGGCTACCAAAGGAAAACAATGCCGTATCAGAGACTTCTGCTTCTTTGTTTGTGCTCCACACTCTACCTGTCTGTGATGTTTTCACATGCAAGTGCTTGTACAGCGGTGAGCCGCGCAAATTCCTTTCCAACCCTCAGTCAGCCAGACCCTCTCTACCTACTCTGTAGCACAGAACACCCATACACCAATCCAATCACAGCCAAACATTTTCACCAAGCTATATGACTACACACATACCTCCATTGGTGCAGCTCAGGAAATCCCAGAACTGCATATCGGCAGTCGGTACACAGAGGCTTGAACCTCCGCTTAAACACAGACAGCAGTACACGTTCCTCTCCACTTCCTAGTTGTATGCTGTCACAGCTATACAAGAGTGAAAACACCCTCCCACTGACCTTCTCTGACTGACACACCTGGGGGCAGAGTCCCATTTCAAAACAGCTGCTCCCTTCTCCCTCTTAACCTCTCCTTTCTCCTCCACTTCCCATCTCTTCTCCCCTCCCGTTTCATCCACTCCTCTCCTTCTCTCATCTTTATCGTTCCCTGAATGAAAGCAGACAGGTGTAACCAGGATTCCATCTAACATCCTCCATGTTGATGACCCCATCCCTGCCTCTTCAGTGCAGGTGATGGAGAGGATATATATCTGACTGCAGACCTGTGTAGTGTGTACAATACCACAAAAAGTCATGAATCCCAGCACTGACTGAAACATCCAATCTAGCAATCATTAACTAGACTTCCAATAATATTTACACTGAAAGGGGCTTGCGTCAGTCTACTTTCAATTCAAACAGTTCAGGAAGCGAATGATGTTGATAATTCACTCAACAACAAAAACACATCTGCCAATATCTAACCATCTCAGGATTAGTTGGGAATGGGTTATCATTAGCAAATGAGTTGGGAGTGACATTTTGAGCTGATTGAATTGAAAGTCAATTGACAGCAGCCCTGACTAAGCTGTGGAGTAATAAGCACAGTAGCCCTGCGCAACACTTGGGAAAGGGGTTCTCAGCTGGTTTTGCATTGGGAATTAAGTGTCTCCTTGTCTATCAAAGCTGTCCCCAAAATAGTCGAAGTTGCTCCAGAATATCCCGAGCGCACACTGTGGGGTCCTGACCCACCGGCCGAGAACCACTGCTTCCAGTGTGACTCATGGACATCTGGCAGGGATGTCACATACAAACAGGAAAACGACGTGGGGGAAAGGCAAGAAAACTGGAATCTCCATGAGACGTGAAAGGGGAGCTATGAGTCCAAAGCCACTGAAACCCCCAAAGAAAAAACGGATCAATCACATCCGTGGTGCTGCTCGGAACCAGGCTGTGCGCCTTGATGTTTAGCACAGTCACCTCAGCGTTATCATTAACAAATAGTCTATAATATATATAATACTACCGACTTGTCGTCCTAAAGCTAGGCCTCCTTCGACATATTAAAACATTTCAGTGGGCCTACTACAGCAGCAACTGTACAATATTTTGGATTGACAAGGTAGCAGGCAACCCAAACATTTGAATGGCACCAAGTACGAAATGATCACCGTTGATCCCAAACCGTTGCTTGCAACACCGAGTGAAGTCTTTTGGTTTGTCGTTGACGTTATTTCAACAGAACACAGATGTTTCGCTACACATGAGAAGTCCTCGGCTTGGACCTTTGCACCTAACTAGGCGAGAGAGAGAGACAGCGGTGGTTTCGGCCACTGCACCGCTGTCTGTTCGGAATACAAATGACTTCACCTTGTCAAAATGACCCGTTTGTCGTACTGTGTAAGTTAGTCCTCGATATCACCTCATAACAACTGGTATCAACTCTTTAAAAAAAAGACACCCCGTGTATTGCAACGGTGTTACCCCCATTGTCCGTGTCTGTTACCCCCCCACCCCCCTGATGCTAAGCTAGCTCGGCTAACAGTGGGCTATTCCCACTTAATCCGCCCCCAAGTATGATCAACGTTCAACACTCACCCTCTTCAGCCACGCAGACCGGCCGCACCTAAGTTAGCTACCCTCGGTAACCGGTCACCTTTTCCAACCAGCGGGTTTTTTTTTTAAATATATATAGGTTATAGATATTCCAGTTAATATCAGAATTGGTTAGGTGGCTGCATTTGTCCGTTTGGGGTTCCCTCTCCCAGTCTGTTTGTGTCCGCAACAGCGCCGTGCCCGGTTGTTGGTGTCCATGCAGTGACGCTAGCTGCTAGCTGCTAGCTGTGATTCAGTCTACGCTGCTGCCGCCGCTGCTGCCGGAGCCGGAGCCGGAGGCGGAGGGTTTCCAACATGGCCGACAGGCAGGGGCAGAGGGGCCCACACAGCAGCGCCCTGCGTGTCCACTACTACAGGGGTCCCCAAATGTTTTCACTTGAGAAGACTGTGTCCCCAGGAACCAGCGACCCGCCGAGATGGTTCTCGGTAGATATGACTTGGTGTATAATGATGTAGTGGAGGGTAAATGCAGGCTCACTAGTTTACCACCTTTGCGGAATATAGTTTACCTGCCGTTTAATGCTAAGGTATATTTACATTACCTTAATTGATATACCTATAAATTCATTTTTACATCATAGCAAGTAGGATCAAATTTACTTTTATGACTCTGAATGTTTGTCTAAAAATATAATAGCTTTTTAGCTGTAGTGGCTTTTTGCCTTATCATGCAGTGACGGGAGCGCATAGTAGTTTACCCACCTTTTTAATAACTTTTCCATCCCTGATTATATAACTGTCCATACCCATAAATACCAACCTAAAGAAAAACAACAAATCTGCACCAATGCAGATGGAAAATTGTGCGATTAAATATTTGTATTGCACCAAAAGATAGTGAATTGAATGAGGAACATAAGATTGTCCATGTAAGATTAATCCAACCCACGTATGTCTGATGTTTGAATGAAATCGTAGAGATTTCAGTTATACATCATTCATCCTTGTATTATAATGTAAACTAAACTAAAGATGCCTTGAAATGTAGAAGTCACACACATACACACCTACACACACATACATGTATGCACGCACACTTGGCAGTCTCCCATCTTGGCAGCTAAGAGGATAAACAGAGTGCTGGTAACCATACGAAATAAACAGATGCTGGACATGCATCAGTGCCATAAGTTTGGGCTTCAATGTGATTTTAATGTAGTATGTTAAAATGTCATGTAGCATTTTCACGTTTTTTCATACACTTTATGGATAGTACAGTGCATGCAGTTAGGATTTTGTATGTGCTGATTAGAAATCAGACATAGACCCTGAACATGGTGCAGAGAGAAGAGGAGAGGAGGTTATAGAGCTTCATCAAGTGGACAAATAGAAGAAGTACACCACTATATTTGTCTTGACGGTTGCCAACATCTCTCTGATAAAAGGTCTCCATTTGTTCATGTGTTTCTTTCAACATTTTGTTGATTTAGTTTTGCTTCACTGCAAGCATTCCCATTATTATAGCACTTTGTAGCTATACAAATCAATTGTATTCTGGTCTGAAGCTGTCAACATGCGGTAGAATAATCATTGTATATATTAGGACTTCCAACATCAGACCATTATTACTATGATCATTTTCATATGCCTGCAACATGAAATTAAGTCTTTTAGGTTTTGCTGAAATAATGCCACTATGATATTTGTAAAGTTAAGTATAAGTAATTAAGTAAAAATGATTTGTCCAGAACTAGAAATGTTTGGTACCAATATCCATTTGTTCTTTGAATTTGATACTAAGTGATATATTTACTGATATTTTCTGTGAATGAAAGTAAACAATATATGCTTCTGTAAATAAATATGTTTACTGTACATGGAAAAATGTAATATTTCATCAGGAAATGTTTCTTTGTGTAGCAATTACCATCTCTTTGCAAAATTATTTTACAATTATTTTAAGATATAGTACCATCTAACTGACGCTGAGTTGTTGAGAAGGTTTATAATAATTTATTGTCACACCCATGGACAGAGCACCGCACACCTAGTGAAATTATTTCTCTGCATTTAACCCATCACGGATCCCCCCGGATACACAAGTGATTGCACAAACAGAGCAGAGGGCTGTCATGTACAGTGCGGCGCCCGGGGATCAATTTTGGGGTTAGGTGTCTTGCTCAAGGACACTACGACAGATTTATCCCCAGGAGGAGCTGGACTTGAGCTGCTGACCTTGCGGTTGCGGGGCGGGAACTCTATCTCCTGAGCTACTGCCGCCCCCCCCCCAATGAGCATCACGGTCATCACATGTGCACTTCTGACTCTATTGACTGATGTCTTTCCCATAGATCTAAATACAGATGTCACTTTAGTCACCGTTCCTGTTGAAACACGATCATTTTACTATGGTGGTTCTTCTATCACCAACCAGGATGGCCGAGAACTGAAAAGCACTATCGCCCGAACAGGGACTTGAACCCTGGACCCTCAGATTAAAAGTCTGATGCTCTACCGACTGAGCTATCCAGGCTCTATCTTAGGATGCTAGGGAAACCATAGGCCTCCTTAGGTCAAGCAAAATCACAAGAGTCTCCCACCACCAACAGCCTGAGGTGGTTGTGTCATCACAGCAGAAACTGGTAAATGGTAAAAGGAATCACACAGAAGAGAGTGGAATAGGGCAGACGAGTGTTGGTGGGAATGACACGGGTGGCCTTATGCTCATGTTGATTAGGTTATCCTTTTCTTTGAAAACAGTGCTAAAAAGAAGAGAAAGGATCTGGCTAAATGAGACAATGTTAACGTTTCAGTATTTGCACGCAAAGCAAGCATCACTTGAATTAAGTTAGTCGGAGAAGTAGCAAGAAAGTGAATAGCACGGCAGCATATCAATCACATTACTGATAGGGGTACTTATCGTGCTGTTTTTGGCTGCAGCTGAGTTAGACAGGTAGTGTATATATAAATACCGTCCACAAACATAGTAACTCAACATTATGTTTGAATTTATATCTGCTACCTGACTCTCCCAAGAGTTCTTTGCAACAAAGGAGCCACAGCAACACACAGTAATGCTCAGTGCAGCCATTTGAGTGAAGAGGTGTACCCCATGTGCAGAGTTTGCATTTACATTTGACATATATTTTTCCTGCATGTCTATTCAGTGTCTTTGTTTCTGTTAGGACAAGCCTCGCCTGTTGCAGGAACAGCACTGAAGAGGAAACCCAACAGATCGAATGGGAGGTAAAGGCTGCAAAAAGAAAAAAATAGCTGTCTTGTCTGATAGCTTCTGCTGCTATGTTGTTGTTGTTTTGTTTTTTAAGGAGCACAAATCTTGCATCTTTGAAGCTAAATTTCTGCTTAAGCAGAAACTGCATTGTTGCCAAAGGCAAAACTGATCGATTGATTGATTGTTTGAAATAGGCAAAAGAGATGCATGTATGGAAAAGTCTTGTCAAATGCAGAAATTCTAATCTTAGTGGGCGTACAGAATAGAGAGCTGAATGCAGGGTTGTGGTTGGACAACTCAGCTGTACAGGGCAGGTAACATCAGACCCACTGGAGCAAAAATAATTGACCATTGATTACTTTGTCAGGTGGAGTTTTATGTAAAATAATACAATGTAGAAAAGACACCACCCTCTGTCTAAATCGAGAAAGTGCTTTTGAATGACCAAAACTCAGAGATCTCCTTAGCTGGAGAACAGATCACCCACATGGTTCTTGACGACACCAACATTGAAAGAGAAGCTCTTCAACTGGGATCATAGCTATAAATGGAGTATATAGTTTAATTAAATTCACTGTACTGAAAAGTACCCTTCATCTATTTCATGTGGCCCTTTAGAATTGAGAGCTTGGGAATGTAAAGTTTTACAGCTGCATTATATGAATACATTCTTTTTTACTAGAATATCAACCGGAACCTTATAATTACAAGGCCATGATGTGACTCCAGGATGAGATAAATGTAGAGTAACATAATAGCTTCTCTTACATTTCTGAGTTTGATCGTTGCTGCTTATAGTACAGCCTGGTCTCTATGGCTCCGACTGTAATAAATGCCTTGTCAGAAGTCATTTTGATGGACAACTTCATGTTATGCGTTAGACCCGATGGTGGAATAAATTACTATAGCACCAAGCTGCTTATTAAGAATGTTTCATCACTGATAACACAAGAGATGGTTACATCAAATAAGTTCAAGTTCATTTAATTATATAGCCCTTTACCACAAGCATGTCTCAAAGGACTTTGATGAACCCAACTAGATCTACCTGAGCAACAATCAAAGGAATGACAGAATACTGTAAGACAAACAGGGAAACAGAACAAAGCACAAGACACACAATTTACATTTTTAGCAGGACATATCAAGCCTATCTATTCTAAAAGGCCTGAAGTACCCGGCACCACCAGCCTTAGACCCTCGAGGCTGCAAGGAAAAACTTCCAAGAAACCCTGGGTGGGCCGAGTCAAAGAGGAATCCCCCACCAGGACGGCTGAGGCAGTGACAGTGACAGAGGAAACAGATTCGGCTCAGCAGAGAGATGGGGGCACGGTCGGCGAATCCTCTGTATTGATAATTGAATTGAATGTTACATATCTTTATAGTAATAAATACAGCTTGATTTTACACAGCCTCTCTCTTAAAGTAGCTCAATTTGAAAAACAATGTTTTATATGTTCATTATTCCTACAGTTGATAATACACAGCTCACACAGCCTCTTTCTGAATATACACCTGTTGTACAGTTTCATCATTAACAGTAGATAATCAGTACACATTCCTACAGTTATGAACATACAACTGTTACACAGTAAATATCTTACATGAATACACATCTGAGTTTTACACGAATCCATGTCGGCGTGTACAGGCTCTCATGACTACAGATGTAGGTTTTAGATGAATACATTTCCTGTTTTTACAGTTTCCTCGTGCACGCGTGAGTTTTACGAGCCCATGTAGTGCGGCCAGTGTCAATATCAGAGAACTAGGAGGCCTGCAGCAGAACCTCTGGTAGAAAGCCAGCAGCAACGGAGAGGAGAGGAGAGAAGTTTGAACATATTGGGTGGAAATAGGGACAGAATCAGATAGGATAAGCCGGGATTGAGAGGTAGAGACAGATAGTTGGGTAGACAGAGCAGGATACAGAGAGGAAGAGGCAGAGTGGTGAGGATGGGTAGGGACAGACAAAGGACAGGGTAGGAGGATAGTGGAATGGATAAGGACAGACGTAGTAGGGTGGGGATGGAGAGAGAAGAGAGGGATAGCAGCAGAGTGAGGTGGAGGTAGACAACAGACAGGGACATAGAGTAGGATAGAGGGGTTAAGACCTGTACAAACAAGGATAGAGTGGAAGAGATGGGAAGACGGAGAAAGAACGTAAGATAAAGGTTAGCGCGGGGAAAGATAGCTGGGTAGATATGGCGAGGTTCATTGAGAAGGATTCAGGTGAAGGGCGTAGGGCGCTCTAGCATGACACTTGGGTGGACTTTTTGATGCTCTGGTCCACGTTGCTATCGGAGACACTCTCCATGGAGACGTCGGTGTGAGAGCGACCACGCCGCTCCTCGGTGGCCTGTGACGAGTGTGTTCGGCTCCGGGAGCTTTCAAAGGACGAGACGCTGGAACTGGAGGCCGTCCGCGACCGAAGTCTGGTCATACTGGAAGTGGACACTGGTGAAGGAGGGGTGGGGTAGAGAGAGGAGAGACGGGGGTAGAGATGAAAGGTTATTGGTTTGTACTACGCCTTTCCCCAGAAAACCCCTCTGGCCCACAGGAAGTGATGTGTTTTACATACAGCCACATCAGTTGGTTTGTGACAAATAGAAGAAGAACTGGGTAGTTAGCATGAGCAGTGCTAGCTACCATGGCTGAACAGACAGAGAAAAGAGCGCCACCTACAGAAACTCAAACATTATCAACAGAAAATCCAAGAAACAAGACAATTTAGCAACAAAGATGGAGACAAACAAGAATCTTGCGGATTGTCACTCTCAGATATAGTTTTAGGGTTAACGGTTTTGCTCATTTTAAGGCACATATTTTCGAGGACATGTGTTAAGTACATTTTTAAGCGTATAGGTTAAGATGATTGATAAGGTATAATGTTAAATATACCTATATTAAAGGTTAATATACCTTTAAGGCATAGTTAAGGTATATATTTAAAGGAGAGCGGGCACTCCATTCACCTTTATCAATATGATCTATTAGACAGTTGAAAAGTAGAGAGGGAGACAGAATAAGGGAGAGACAAAAGAGAAAGGTTGTGGAAATGTTTGGAACTGAACCACTGGACTATCTTTGGGCAGATGTCGAAGAATAATTTGAAGGCTAATGGTATAGATAACACAGTTACAGTTTATATCTCAAGGTTAAATTATAACTACATACTGTATCCCAGGCCCTGGATGAAGTATTTGAAGGCTTCAATCAGTTTGGCTGGCTAGAGAGAGAGAGGGGGGGAGAGAGAGAGAGAGAGAGAGATTAGACAACAAACAAGAAACTAATCCAACCAGTCAGGAGAGGATATTCTACAGCATCATCAGCAGAGTAGCCAATGGGAGGTGGAGTATGAGCCTACCTGATCCACCTGAGGGAGTCCTCCGCAGTCCGCCATCTGAAAGGGCAAAGGTTATGAGAACACTTCAGTCTGAGGTGAAACGTTTACCCGGTGTCAGCTTAATGTACTTTCAGTTGAATCAATTAAAATGTCAACAGTTCTGGAATTAAATCAATTGCCCATGGCTGTTCAGTCAGTCATTCAATGGGTCAGTGGGTCAGTTACCTTGAGCAGTGTGGTCCTGGTGGGGTTGAGTTTGGAATTACAGTCGACCACGGCCTCCACAGCGGGAGAATTATCTCCCACAACGAGCAGAACGGAGCACCTATAGACAGACAGACAGACAGACAGACAGACAGACAGAGAGCTATAAGAGAGATGGACAGGGTAGACAGACGGACTGGGTAAAGAATCACAGTATGACAACAGAGCCCCACAGATTTAGAAGCTTTGGGGCGTAGAAGTGGTTCCCTTGAGTGTCTCCATTTTTACGATACGCCTTCCCCCTTTAAAAGGTTACGGGTGGTACTAACTTGAGCGTCCTGACGTTAGTGTGTCCTCCGGGAACAGGCCTCTCCACCTCCAGAGCGTGGCGGTTGTTGTAGGAGCGGAAGAACTGACCCACGTTGGGCTGGTTCATTGACATTGTGATGTGGTGACGGTATGTAGCAATAAGGTCATGGTTGGTCTGGATCTCATCCTGAACGATCAGTTAGAAAGTAAGTGATTCCATGTATCTATTTAGGCTAGGTCATGATGTGACGGTCGTACATAGGAATAAGATCATGATTGGATTTAATTTAATCTGACAATCTGTTTAATTTGTCTGTCTGTCTACACACACACATACACACACACCTTTGCATACACTGCATGAGTATAGCAATGACTTGAGTGGCAGTCATTCTTTTATATTCTGTAGAACCTATATTAAGTTAATTAAAAAATCCATCTTAACAAGTCATTGAGTCTTAAAATCCTATTTTTCTTAAAACAAGTGGAGAAAAAAATCCAAAAGGTGAGATAGTTTCACTTGTGTCCAATACACGTTGAAACAGGTGAAATTGTAATTACATTTGAAATGAGTGACACTATCTTGAAATAAGGCAGATCACTTGGAAGAAACTATGGAAGAAAAATTATCTCACCCCATTGGCAGATTGTTTTCACTAGATTGAAGAAAAATAGGGTTTATTTTTTATGACTGAATACTGGACTAAATGACTCAATTAAGATGGATGTTTTCAGTGTTGTTGTCGTGGTAAATGTAGTCAGTTGCTGTAGTCAAAGTAACAGCTTACCTTTCCGAACAAGTGTGCGATGACTGTGTCAGGGAGGGTCTGTGTCCATCCACTGATCTGTAAGACACACACACACACACACACACACACACATTGTTTTATTCAATACTTTATTTGACTCTGGATTCCACTGAATTAAGTGTAATACTATATGATTAGATAATATACTTGCACAGGATTCTAACATTACACAGGTTTAAACATTGGGACAAATACATATATCAGTAACACCTCTGTGAGAGCTGTAGCATCCCTAACAATCTAATTAAACCAAATGTCTAGCAGTATACAGGCCATTTCACAACATTTGCAGTAGATTCCAGATGTTGAACTGAATCAGGGTGCAGCACGCAGAGTGGGTGATCAACACACACACACACACACACACACACACACATACACACACACACATTGCTGACCTTGTTTGTGACAGTATCTATTAGTCCTTCGGCATTAGGGTTGATGTTGATCAGGACCAAACCATCCACCAGGTCAGGGTGGTTCAGCTACACACACACACACACACACACACACACACACACAAAGAAGTCAGTTTAGAGGTTTGTTCTGTTTCAGTTTTCATGTTTAAATCTGATTTTAAATCTAATAATTTCAGG
>OMOT01088394.1:0-15106 GCA_900312575.1 Acanthochaenus luetkenii | reverse complement strand
CTCCATAATGTCCCTCTCAGGCCGAGACAGGCTGAACAACCGCTGGGAAGGCAGAGGTGCACCAGGGAGTAGGTCGATGGCGCAGTCGTACAGCCGATGGGTATAAAATATTAAATAAATATTAAATAAATAAATACACTAATGACTCTGACTACTAATGCTACTGCTCCTATTGAAGTGTTTAGCTGATGAAAGACTGCGTTGTATAGTTGGACTAATGTTGACGAAAAATGTACTATTGTAAGTCGCTTTGGACAAAAGCGTCTGCTAAATGATGTAATGTAATGAGTAGGTAGAGAAAGACCGCGCTGCTTACTGAAAACATTTTTCAGGTCCAGATAGTCGGCGGGAACGCCTGACAGGTCCGGATGCTCAGGCGTCTCAGGTGTTCCCGTAGCCCCTCCTGAAGAAGCGGATTGCAGGCATACGGCATGACAGTGAGCACTCCAGCTCACCACTCACCACACCATGGTTGGCCCAGAACCACAGGAACATTGGGAGAAGAGATCACATGAAACTGGATTCTTTTCTGATGGTTACCGGCTCGGTGCGATGAGTGATGCGGGCGATGAGCGTCCCGTCCAACGAGTTGACATCCAGGGGTGTTGTGAGTGACTCAACTCCTATTCCTGCCTGTGAAACGAGAGCTGTGTCCAGAAAATTGCCGTCAGCCCCAGAATCCATCAACGCTAGCACCTGTATGGACTGTTGTTTCCACGACAGCCTAGCTTCGATCTGTCAACTGGAACGCAGGGTAATGGAGGATTTAACTTGGCTCACAAGGACCTCCATGGCTACTGGTGGGCCCCTCCTTTTGGGCAAAGGTGACAGGAGGCGAGCAGATGACCGGTCTGGCCGCAATAGAGACAGACCCCCGACTCCAGTCTGTAGTGGTGTTCCGCTGGTGAGAGCCTAGCCCGATTCAACTGCATAGAACCTCAGTGGGAGCCTGACGGGAAGTCACTGAAGCTTGGCCCGGCTCTGGCCAGGATCTTGTTGACTGTGCAGAAAACCCAGCTCCATAACGGCTAGTCTTCTCCCTCCGCCGCTCACGATTATCTATCCTGACAGTGAGAGTGATAAGGGACTCTTGATTATCTGGGTCATCCCTGACAGCTAGCTCATCCTTTAGAGTGTCTTGTAACCCACTAACAAACACCCCCTGAAGTGCCTCGTCATTCCAACCTGACTCTGCTGCAGTGATTCTAAAGTCAATGGAATAATTGGCCATACTTCGGGTTGTTGCTTGGTTGCATCCTTGCCTTTGACTGGGTGATCAAAAACTCCTAATTTCGGCAGTGAAGCTAGTAAATGAGGAAGTAATGGGTGACTGGCTATCCGGCCCAGGCTAAAGCTTTCCCCTTAAGTAACCCCATCAAATAAGCAATTCTAGCCCGCTCAGTACTGTAAGTGACTGTGCTGTTAAAACACTAAGGGGCACTGTATAAGGAAAGCCCTACAACTTCCTAGGTCACCTGCATAGCATTCTGGTGCCGGGATGTGAGGCCCACGGGGTTGGTAGGCTGGAGCAGTGGGTGGAGGTTGGGAAACGGGAAGAATAAAAAACAGCAGCTGCAGGAAACTGGTGCGAATAGACCCACTCCTCCATACAGGTCAGGTTAGCCGAAAGGGTCCGGAGAGTTGCTGTGATCTCCCAGAGGGACTGGTTGTGTTGGCCCATGATAATTCCCTGGTTGGAAACAGCCTGTCGGAGACCGTCCATGTCCACTGGATCCATTGTTTGGCCAGTTCGTTCTGTTATGGCTTGAGGACAGGTGGACCCAAACGCAGGACACGGACACTGGGATTGAGGTAGAATGACAGAGAGTTTATTATGAGGAGTTGGCAGAGAAAACAGAATGAGTGTCCGAGTAGATCGGCTGTCGAGGGTGGAGACAAGGAGAGCTGGAACTGGCAGGTGGAACTGCAGGCAGATATGTAATCCTGGAGCAGAGGAAATAGCACAATGAGAGGGATGTCTAACTTGGAACATATTGTAACTTGGAAACACTGGACCGTGTACTATGTCACGGAAGTAACGAACTGGCGATGAGTGGGTGAAGGGCCGGGGTTTAAATACTGTGGATGATGAGCTTGATGACAAGTGTGTAAGCTGATGAGATGATTCCCTGCAGGTGAGCCGGACACCAGGGTCACAGGAGGAAGCCACGCCTACACAACCACACACACAGACAACCAGAGAGACAAACAGGGAGATACAGGAAACACTGGGGAGAGGGAAACATAGGAGATACAAGGAAATACTCATGAGCATGGCCGTGGCACACAGGGCCTCCTTCAACCCTTGGAACAGCCTTTCTGTCTCCTCTGTGCACTGGACCCGGTCAGGCAGACGGTTGCGGGTCAGATCGGTGAGGGGTCTGCGAGGGAGGAGAAGTGGGGGACAAAACGGCGGTAATAGCTGGCGAGCCCTATAAAGGTGCGTACCTGTCTCTTGGTCTGGGGCCGGGGCCACGCCCTTATCGCCTCGACCGTGCCAACCTGGGGCACAACCCCGTCCGATGGTGTAGCCCAGGTAGTCGGTCTCTTGAAGGCCGAGACGATATTTTTGGGGGTTGGCCGTCAGCCCTGCCCATAGGGCTCCCAGCACTGCAGTTACCTGCCGTAGATGGGCCCCCCACTCTCCCCCATGAATGACAATATCTTCAAAGTAAGCCGCAGTATACTCATGGTGGGGCCGGGGGGCCCGGTCCATCAGCCTTTGGAAGGTCGCCGGGGATCCTTGGAGACCAAAAGCAGCATCCTGTATTGACAGCCCGTCCGGAATGCTGTCTTCTTCCGGTCCTGCCGTTCTCTCTTTGCCAGCCGGACCAATAGCTTACGGAAGAAGGGGAGATCCCGGCCCAGAAGAACCGGGATGGGGAGGTCCAGCACGACCCCCGCAGGTCCGGAGTGCCTTCCCCCAGTGGTCTGTAGGTTGACGGTCATGAGAGGATACTCCCTCGTTTCCTCATGAATGCACCGGATCCCCATGACGGGGAGGTACCCCGGCGAACCCCTGCCTCACTAGCATTACCTTGCTGCCGCTCTCCAGGAGAGCCGTGGTGTCTATACCATTGGAGGTGACTGGGGTCGTGTGGTCGGCGTCTCTGCTCTCTCCGGAGCACTGCGGCCAGCATACCGACAACAGCCAACAGGGCCGCTCCGGGCTGGCCCCACTGGAGGCCGTAGGCATGGGAACGTCTCCCTGCCGGGGGCAGCTCTCGGTCGAGGTCCTACACGACTCCCGGCTGGGCGGCGGGATGGTCTCCTCCAGCCTGCTACTCCCTTGGAGATGAGCCGGGCCCTCTGCCTTGGTGATTCTCCCGCTGCGCAGCATGCCTTGGGCCGCCTGATAGCCCTCAATGATCTCGATGAGCTGGTCGGTTACTCTGGCAGGCCAACTTTTTGTCTTCGTAGGGCAGAGCCCTCGTGTAGCGGTCCATGACCAAGCATTGGCTAGCCTTATGAGTTCATGCATTTGTCCCCGGGACACCTCAGCCCAGGTCGAACTCCCATTCGTGGTATAGCTGGGCTCGGCTGATCAGGGTGTAGCCGTGGCGCTTCAGGATCTCCTCTTTCAGGGTCTCGTAGCGATACCGAAAGGTAGAGGCTCTTCACATGGAGGAGTATCCTCATATTGTTAGCAGCAAGACAGCCTCGAATTAAGCCCACCTGGTCCAGATGTACTAAAGAGGGTATTACCATGTCCAGGTGCATTGCAAGGATCTTAGCAAACAATTTATAATCATTATTTAATAGACTTATAGGAAATTGCTCATTTGCATGCGATCCTTGCCCAGCTTTGGAATTAAAGAAATGAGAGGAGAACGCATAGTCATTGGCATTGACTGATTGGAGATTATTTAGTAGTAAAGTATGGTTAGAAGTGGAGCCAGTATGTCCTGGAAACGTTTATACAATTCTATGAGAGAACTTTAATGGCAGATTTTACTTCTATTTCCAGAACACATGCCTCCAGTGTCTCCTTTTCATTAATCTTTATAGTGGGTAGAGATATGTCATTAAATATGTATCCATGTCCTCATTGTTGGCATGGCATTCAGATTTATTCAAATTAGAGTAAAACTCCTGAAAAGCTAGATTCAAAATATTTCCTGCATTGTCTCCTCAGGTCAGATCTTCTTAGTAATAGTAAATTCCTGAGTCTAGGGGTTTTTGGGTCCAGCATGTATTGTGTTTCTAAAAGTTTTTGTCTAGCATTTTCTTCTATTTGCACGTGGCTTTATGATCTTCCCATACTATTTGAACAGATGGGCCTGATACGGTTGTGACCGTGTCCAGTCTCTCCCCTTGTTTCAGCACCCTCCTGTCTGTTTTGTCTGTCTGTCTGTGAGTGTATGTGTGGGCGTGGCAGTCTCCTGCTACCTGCCATCTGATCACCTGAGGGCACGGCAATTGGCACACCTGTGTATATATAACTTGGTTTCCCAACCACTCGGGACCAAATTGTTGATTCACCCCTGTGGTATTTATCGTCTCGGACTCCTAATTTCTAGTCTTAGTGATATGTGTTGTTCCAAGCCTAATGAGTATTTCCTTGTGTTCAGGATTCCAGTTTACTCAGGAGGTAGAGTTCCCGCCCCGCAAACGCAAGGTCGACACCTAACCCCAAATTGCTCCCCGGGCGGCGTGCTCCGGCCCCCCTAGCATGTGTGTGTTTGTGCAATCACTTGTGTGTATCTGGGGGGGATCCTTGATGGGTTAAATGCAGAGAAATAATTGCACTATGTGTGCGGTGCTCTGTGCATGTGTGTGACAATAAAGTAAAATAAATGAATTACTCCGTCCTCCATCGCCACGCCGACCAACCAGCCTGCCCCTCTCGCTCCCCGCTCCTGCTCTTCACTCCCCACTGCAAAACCCAGAGAGAGAGTTGTTTCCATTCACATGAGATATCTCAAGGGACTCTTATTCATTACGCAACATACCTGCATGCCGGGCCTTCAGCCTAACAGTATACAATTGTCAGGAACAGGTCTCCAGTTTACTGTGAGCTGCCATAGTGAATAAAAAACATAAACTCACTGCTCAAGAAACAGGCTTTTCAGAGCCTATTTATTACCTATCATCGATCATTATGTATAAAATCATCTGAAAAGTTACTTTTGGTTCAAATAAATGGCTCATAGCAGGCGGGCTATTTAGCTGGGATCTGAACAAACATTAGGTCATGCTCACAATGTCTGCCTTGTCGTGTGTAGTTGGGGGGTTTTCACAACTGTTTTGGGTATTGTATGGACATGTCCAGACTCCAAGTGTGGCTATTGGATTCTGATGGCCCTCATTCATAGTCATACATGAAAAATCTGAGGAAAATGTCTAACCTTGTCATGTCTTATTTGCCTGCCTTATCATAACTGCATAATAGGGAAGCCATCATTTATAGTGGTAATTCTCCGGTTCCTTGCTATTTGTCCTGTTTTTTTCTCAATTTTTGGTGCTCATTGCTTTGGTGGTGCTCTTTTCTTTGTCTGTTCAGCCATGGTGGCTATCGCTGCTCATGCTAACTACCCAGTTCTTCTTCTGTTTATTCCAAACCAATTGGAAACATAAACGCATCACTTCCTGTGCAGCAGAGGGTTTTTCCCAGGAAAGACCTAACTGACACTGGGTGTTTATCAATCAGTGATAGGGAGTAGCAAAACAAACCTTGATATCTTGATATGTCACAGATTATTACTTTTACTTAACTACAAAACATTAAAAATACATTTTGGGATTAAGTAAAGGTTTAAGCCCACAGCATCATGGCTCTGACACGTCAACAAGCTCCAATAATAGCAACTGATTTCTATCTCTATCTCTTTCTCTCTCTGAGGTTTGGAGTTCATTTTAGGCTGGGACTCAGGGCATCCTGCCCTCTGAAAAGTCAAGGAGATCCACAAAGAGGCAAGACTGTGCGTCAGTGTGGGGACACCATTACTCCCCCGGCTGGAAAGCAAACCCGAGAGCAGGGCCATTAAATGCTGGGAGCTGTGAAAAGACAAACCACAGTGGTTGCTGGGCACAGATAAAGCTGCTGGTCCTCCCTGCCTCGGACCCACAGATTAGCCTGACTGCGGCAGTGTGGTGTCCCTCCACTATGACTCTCAGTCTGCTGTGTTATTATAGCATTATCCAATCAGCCTCGTCTGGCACTGAGGGATTTTTTTTACACAGCTTGTTCAACTCCCCCACATCACAAGAAGTCACGATGTGACACAAGCTAACAGGGTGTAATGTAGAGTTACAGTGCATTAATGAGGGTGCCATGCAAGTTTACAGAAACCCAACTTTCCACTGGAGAGATATGTCACTAATGCCAAGTTAGCAAAGGTAATTCTAATACCCTAATGAGCCCTTTATGGATAAATAAATGCTTGTGGTGAAAATATTGATTTGTAGCACCCATTTGTGAAATATAAAACTAAGTTCTTTTTTTAAATTGCTGATCCCTGCCATGGCTATGAATAGTAAAAGACTCAAAATAGCATGGAAAGTACTGTACATCTTTGAATATAAATGTACTGTAGCAGCAGCCCAGTTTTCCATCATCCAACCTCTAGTCTACCTCCCACATCGGTTGCATTTCACTGTGACATCTTGAGGCAACATATTTCAGGCAATTAAAACAGAAAATACAAAAACATAATTACCAATGTCCACCAAGGAGCAGAAAATGTCTTTCAAAATGTCGCCTGCCGAGACGGGACTTCAAATATTCTGATTCAAACTTTCTCTAAGCAGTATTTATTGTGCATGTGTGATGAACTGTTTTTCTTGTGGTTGGTTTACAGTAGTTTCCATGTGCAAAGGTATCCTTAGAGATTAGGCCTGCATAAGAATCTGGAATTCCAGACTCTTTTCTTCCACTGTTTGGCTACAGCAACATGGGGACAGCCAAGCAGGAGTTGTGCTGTGGAGGACGGCGCCAGTGAGAATTTGTGTTTTCCAGTTAAAAATGAAGACGTTGAAGGCCACTAGTGAAGCCCTCTCAGACTTAGATAGTAGGGAACCCCAAAATACAGATTATATTCATGAAGTTGAGGAAAGCCAATATATGAATGGTTTCATACGAGCCCTGCTGATATCAATATCAGATTAATCCATACCTCTGAATGACTGTGGAAAGCAGGGCAGGGAAAAGCAGCATGCAAGCCAATAAAATGTATAATTCTGCTCTGCTGGAGCCGTCTGCCTGGCTTCACTTGAAACGCATTCAGTTAGCTTCAGTTTCCAAGTTGACCTTCCGCCACACAAATCAAATCAGACATATCACGCAACTATAAATAGCTCTATAAAATAACACTCACTAATAACAGAGAACAAGTAGCCAAACATTAGTGTGTGTGTGTGTGTGTCTGTGTGTGTCTGTGTGTGTGTGTGTGTGTGTAAGTCTGAAGAAGACAGACAGAGTGTGTTCACAGGCCTATGTGTTTCCATGTGTCACATTTTGCATGCAACATCATCATTGTAAGTGCCTACTGAGTTCATCTATCTAGGTTTTCACAGGTTTGAAAAGCTACAGAGCAAAGTAGTGGCTGCAGGGGGAAAAATAGGGCACCATTTAAGACAGAGAAAACAAGATTTTATTGTGTGTGAAAAAGACAGACTTTATTATATTGTTTTAATGAATCTGAGCGCAGAAGATACATATTGTTCCCTTGTTTTGGTTAATTAATACGCTCATTTTCTTTATGTTGTGCACACAATTTCAGAATTCACGTGAACAAAAAAAATGATATTTGTTGAATAAAGATTTACATTTAGTTGCTTTAGAAAAACGAATGACAAACTACTACCTACTGACAACACTGCCATATGAGATGTTATTATTAGTCAGAAACAACTGACTGATTGCTGACTGATTGCTACCATCATCAATATTCAAACTAGGGGGATGTTATAGTCAGTTGCAGTTACATTGTCTTTGATGACTTTGTGTTTATAGCCTGACATCATGAAACACGTGTATTGCTGCATTATAACCCTCAGTTATTTGCATGCTAGTAGAGAAACATGTGGTTTTAATGTGACAGCTCACTGTTGTTGCTGATTCAATCTGATCCCCTAATGTCAGATTTGGGGACAGGGTGAGTTCAGATTTATTTTACTAAAATATATAATAATCTCTGCATTAACTTGTTTGGCAAGAGGATTGGATCGTTCAAGTCTTTGCAAAAACGATCAACTGCCATATTATTTTTTCCATGATTTCTTGTCTTGGGGGATGATCAACAAGAAATGTCAACTGTTATATGATATGAAAATGAGTATTTGCATTAACGTTTCTGCTCTTTATTTTTCAGAGCTCTCTTCTGATTTCGCACAAAGAAGAGCGAGGGACTGGTGCTGTGTTGCGCATTGTGTTTGTCATCTTGAACCTAACCATGTATATTCTGCATGAAATGTAACTGATTCAAATTATGCGTTCATATTGGCAAACATATGAGACCTGACAGTGGGGATCAGTGCCATAAAATATGCTCACTGACTAAGGGGGAAAATGAATTCTGGGAATCCATCATAAACCATAGCAGAAAAGAACATAGGCTACTCCTTCAATGACGTTTGATCCATGTTTCATGTCCCACACTCATTCTCAACCACTTCTTTGGGTAAACATGTTTTCATTGTCAAGGAGATTAAAATAAGAGCTTGTGTTCAAAAGACACTATAGAAGCTCTATGTATGGACACCCGATAAGAAATCATAAAGGTTCAATACAAAGCATATTTATATAGTAGGATGTAATATAGCAGATGTAAAAGAAATGTACAAATACATCTGTTTTTGGTGTATTATTCTTAGACTATTCAGTTACTGCAGCCTGCTAAATAACTTTTGATTAATCAGGACTGAAATGAGTCAAAACAGTTTTTTAGTTTTGCTTGTTTCTTGCTCAATTGCTTATTTGGTGTACGTATGTGCAAAAAGGGACCATTCATTGTGACTCAAACACCAACCAGATGAAATGGAAGTGAACTTTGTGTTTGAAAGCTAATTTGTTTGGCATGGGGTGTCTGCAGTGATGCAGCTTCAAAGAGATTCATTAGAGGAAGATTATTGTCTGTGCATTAATGTGGGTGTGCAGTCAATATCTGTTTCAACTTTACGTCTCCACAATAAACATTTCATAGGAACCTTTTCATCTTATAGTTTCTTAATAAAGAAAACAGCTTCCAAATGATTTTTGAGAGATAAAGCAAAATCCCTCTAATGACATTTGTTCTCATGTATTCTTGTCCACAGTTCTATTTTGTTCATTTTCCCACAGTCTTTTATTACTATCTATAGCCCTGCGTTTGATAGTAACAGCATCAGACTAATGTCTGCCGGACATTTAATTATGAGCAATTATTTAATGTGGTTCCCTCAATGACACATTTTTTCCAAGAATAAAAAAAAAAGTCTTGATAACACTAATAACATAGCAATACGTTTTCAAAACTTGATCTGTTGACCAAAGCAGTGTCTGCCTCATCATTGTACATACATCCCTATTAATTTCTACTGTCAGCTTGGTTTAAAGTCATAATGAAATGAAAATTGACTTTTTCACCTTGTTAGCTAATTCTCAACATTATAACATAGCCTACACCTCATATTTTTATATCAAAATTCCATTACTTTTACTCCCTGGAAAACAGTATTTTTAGTGGTTACTTCATGGTATATGAGTAGGCTTATATAAAAATTCCAACCAATATTTTTGTACAATCCATTCTCTGCCAATCCCATTATATAAAACCTGCAAATTTCAGAGTGACAGTGTCTATATGGTTTCCTTTTCCTTCATTTATTCATTTTGAACAATCAGGAATTTGTGAAGCTCAAGATTATGTACAAAGCACTGTGGCTCTTTGGTGTACATTCAGGGTCCAAAATTTACTTTTTGGCTCATCTGCCAATGCCAAAAAAACGTCATACGTTATTTGACTAGAAATAATTACCTTAAGTTTTTAGTATGCAAATTCATCTTTAGCATCACTTTAAAGAGACAATTATGAATACATAACATAATTTGTACAACTTTTCTTTTAAAAAGTTCAAACATGGACATTTTCTTCTCAAAATGTTGCAGCTATCAATTCATACGGTTCACACCTCAACACCAGACATGTCAACACCCTGCTCAATATGATCCTTAAAATTAGGCCTCCGACTTCTTATGACATCAGTGTGCCACAACTAAACAGCAGCACTGGGTTGTCACTAGGGGTGGGAATCTTCAGTCACCTCATGATTCAATTACGATTCAGAGCTACGATTTTACTACAAAACGATTATCAATGCATCTCAATTTCTGATTAAAAATATATACTGTATATATATATTTTATCCCCTTTTTCACGCAATTTTGTGATGTCCAATTACCCCATACTATCCTATGTCCCCCTTTCAATAAAATAAATACAATCAGGTGAATTAACTCTCTTTTATTTATACAGTTTTGTAACAAATAAGTCACTTAATATAAACAGCTACCTCTTCTCAATTAAATAACAGCTTTCTTTTCAATCAGTGGAAAAATACAATTAAGAAATTATGAATTTTTTTTGTACTGCATTTCAAAACTCTCTCTCTCTACGCTATTCCCCCCTTTTAAACCCTTCCGCCCTGTCCTTTGATTGGCCCTGCCTGCTCTCCCCAAATGTCTCAGCTGTCTCGCATCTGCTGCTGATTGGGGCGGACGTCCGTACATGGGTCCATGCGGGGAACGGCACGTACCGCCCCTCTTTCACCTCCCCCCTCCATCTGTCACACTAGCTATGAAGCAACCAGTGTTAATGTTAACATGCAACTACTAGCCACTTAATGCTAGCTTCTACTAGATACGTCGGTGTGCAAATCAAATGTGTTAACAAGACAGTGAAGGTTAGCTGACCAGATACTATGGTTACCTAGCTAACAAACTGACATTATCTAAACACAAAATTGATCAGATGTATATCAGTGGTAAAAATGATCACATCACAGTCAAATACAGCAAATTAACCATGTCTAATCGATTTTGCTGAGACGGCCAAGATGACTGCCACTGTTGCTCAAGAGCTGTGGACCTCCAATATGGCTGCCAGAGTTTGAGTTACATCACCTGAAAGCCTTATGATGATCACCGACTGGAGGTAATAGTTAAGCAACTGTAGTACCGTATGTATAACTGAACATAAAAAGCCATGTGGGTTTGATTTGTAAAATGTCTTAGGCAAAAGGGTCTGAGTTAAGGATCAGATAAAGTAGCTCTAGTATAATTAACGATTAACAATAGAAGAGAACATGAGAAAGTGGATTTTGGATTGACCTAATGCCATCTATCATGATAAAGTAGTGTGGCACACTCGGGGGTGGAATGAGTGTCCACATGACCGGAGATAACAGAGAGGCTGTGCACACACAGAGTAACTGAGCACAGTACTTTATTCACTGTCTCTGGGAGAAAATGGGTTAGTCGGTTACGGGCCATGTCACTTTAATGGTCGTCGTTATCCAGTCCAGGGGTCGGTACACAAGGCAGGCTCTCGTACAATCCTGGGGTCAAGGCAGGAGAAGGGTATTCAGACAGATGGGGGTCGTACCAAACAGGGTCCTCGTACAGTCTCTCTCTCTCTCTCTCTCTCTCTCTCTCTCTCTCTCTCTCTCTCTCTCTCTCTCTCTCTCTCTCTCTCTCTCTCTCTCGCTGATTGGGGCGGATGTCTGTCTCTGGGCTCTAGCGCCCCTGCAGGAAACGGCACGCATCGCCCCTCCTTCACCTTTCCCCTCCTAAAGTCCCTCCATCTGCCACAGTATGCCTCACCCTTAAAATACAGACTGTTTAGGGTTGGGCAGATGAAGAGGAGATATTAACTGCACAAGATGGAAAACACCATCATTAACCTCCACACTAGGAGAAAATGCCTTGAAAATCAACAAACCAAAATGTAGAGAATCTTCCTCTGGAAAGGAAACATGGGTAAAACTACAGTATGGTTATTGATGGTTACTTATTGGTTATTAAGTTACTCTTTGTTGGCAGAGAACAGTTTATGTTCCAGTAAGATGACTGGAATGTATTGAAGGGGAGAAGATGAGATGGGGGAAATAAGCAGTCGCATAAACGTTGGGCAGAGTTAGCTTAGAGGTTAGAGAAGCAGGTTTGTCTCTGAAAGGTCACCTGGGAAAATGTGGATAGGGGAAATGAAGGCTCTTGAGCAAGGCACTGAACTCCCAGCTGCTCCAGTGGAGCTGCTCAGTGGCCACCAGTAGAAGACTGGTTGTACTGGCCAGCTCCCAGTGACCAACAGTAGAGAAATCAACTTTGCCTGGATCAATGCTCAAATAAATGGGCATCTTAGATGGCTTGCAAGAACTCACAAGGTACTAGAAGATAACTTACTTAGCATTGCATCTTGAGCAAATTTGGTTCAAATAGCTATTGTGTGGGAAGCAGTAGTTCAGCTTTCTAATGTGAGAAAGCAGTGAAACTCTTCCTCACAGAAAGCCTAATTTGCCATGATAAAATAGTGACAAAAATATCACTGGAAAAGAGTTTAGAAAATAAGATCAGCACTAATGAAACCACTATGCACACCATAGCCATGGGACGCCGAGCCTATTCATGTGTTTTACTGTGTCAGTGTTATTTAACAGCTCATGAAATGAGACTGGGTTTTCAACAACTTCACTGAACAACAACCTTTAAAGCAGTGATTTAGCAGTGATGAAGCAGTGATAATGATTTCAATATAAAAGTACAATAATCAAATTCCCGAAAGGGAATACACACAGTTTTTGGTAGATTGTCCCGTTGTTCAGCTTTGCTGTGAAATGATGAGAGCATAGACACCAAAATCATCCACGTGTCCCCGGTAGATCATTGGCTTGGACGCTCCATACTAACAATTTAGCATTCATTATGTTGACAGTTGGCAGTTGGCCACTAGCATTTTCTCAAAACTGAGAAAATGAGAACTTGTAGCAGCTCTAAAGCTAAATTATAAGAATGCTTTAATGATATGCAGCTAGGTCAGCCACTTTTGTTTAGGATATTAGTAAAATTTGCATGAAATCTGATTTTAAAAATATCATGCTGTTTTGAACTACCAGGGACTACTTTTCCATAGGAAGTGAAGGTGGTGGGAGATGGAAGACTGTGTACAAATAAAAATAACTGCACAGTGCATGAATACATAATTGCTCACCTGAAATAAAAGAAAATAAACCTGACTACATCAGCTATATTGAGTTAATAATATTTCATTTTTCAAATGTATGAATCTATGGGCTATATAATAAATAAACACGAACAACTTTTTATTACTAAAGTCAGTTTTCTTACTGCGGATGATAATAATTGTGGATAGGTAGTGGCCCCACTTAACATCAGTGTTGTGCAAGTTCACACTTCACAAGAGCTAGCTCCAAGTTCAGTTCACACAGATTAAAATTAACTAGTTCACGTTCATAGTTCATAATTTTGAACTGAGTTCACGGTCCCAAAAAATGAACTAGTTCCTGTTCATTTGTTCCGTTTTTTTTAAAAATTCCATTATTTTTTCTGTAGAATTTTGGAATCTACAGATTTGTTCATAAAAGTCCTCCAAATATTCATATGAACTGGCTTCAGGACTGGTAGCTGCGTTGTTTGAATTCCAACCGGTTTCACTAGCCATGCTGGCATGCCGGTTGCCGTAAATCCTCGGGTGCCGTAAGCCGTGCGTCCTGGCCCACACAAGGTTTCTAACATTTTTTACCTAATAAGGTTTTCGTGGAAGTTTTTCCTTGCATGTATTGAGGGTCTAAGGCTGCTGGTGCCGGGTAGGTTAGGCCTTGTAGAATGGGTAGGCTTGCTAAAATTTATATTGTGTGTCTTGTGCTTTGTTCTGTTTCCGTGTTTGTCTCATACTATTCTGTAATTCCTTTGATTTATGTTCAGGTAGATCTAGTTTGGCTCATTTTCTGTAAAGTCCTTTGAGAGAGACATGCTGTGATAAAGGGCGAAATAAATAAATGAACGTGAACTTCGCGTGAACGTCGTTAACCACGTTCATTAGTTGCAAAATGATCCGTTCAGTTCACCGTTCACCAGAAATATGAGCGCGTTCAATGAACGCCGCTCTTTTAGTGCGTCCATGCAAAACACTGCTTAACATAGTGTATATTAAAGTATTAGCATGGAGCACTAGAGCCAATGATCGACCAGGGACATATGGATGATTTTGGTGTCTGTGTTCTCATCACATCGCAGCTAAGACAATCTCCCCAAAACATGATGTATTCTTTTAACTAATAGTAGCTGAGCATCTTCTTCATTGTTGTCATTGTGTAGTTAACCTGGTTTGTGCAGGGCATGACCCAGTCCTTGAACTTTCTCAAGTGATCTTGTCTTGTCTCAGGTGTTTTCACAGCTTTGGCTATTCTTCCAAGAACATAAGTGGTGCAATAAATGCTGCTTGGCTTCAATGAGAGCCAGTGCTTGCAGAATGGAAATGGCAGGCAGGCAGCCTCTGGCCATGATGCAGTTCTCTCATGAAGGAGTATATAACCCAAACCACGACCCTCTGCTAAACATAGAGAACCTCAGACCAGACGGCATGAGTGGAAACTACAGCGCTTTCGTGTTGGAGATTAAGAGGGACACTACGCAAACAGGGGTGGGTGTGATGAGCGAAACCACTACTACCACCGCTGTGTTTTGGAAATATTTGTTTTCCTCCCACCTCTGGTTAGTCAAACACAAGTCTGGCAGTAGGGGGTCATTACTTAATAGAGTATAACTCAATTGATATAGACACAAACTGAGACAACACCAATCTTGACTGCAATGTCTCCGAACACTGTTTTCATAATGGGAATTTAAATGATTGCATGAATCTGCCTAAGTAAATTTTAGGTACTTTTAACCTCAGTAATAACAATCATTTTTAGGTGGAATGTAACATTTAGGTTTATTACCATACCTCAGTGACGTGCAAAGATCAGAACACTGAGAAGGATAAATATCTAACAAAGTGAGCTAATCATTAGACACCCACTCTAACACAAAAACCATAATTATATTTACAGACCAAAGGACAGAACACAAGGAGCATTGACATGTCATTAGTTTTGACAATTAATTATA
>OMOT01088393.1:0-12017 GCA_900312575.1 Acanthochaenus luetkenii | reverse complement strand
AGGCTGCGGTCCATCAGGACCAAAACCTCTCGCCACAAACACAGTTTCTTCCCTTCTGCAGTTAGCCTTATCAACAAGGCCCGGGACATCCATTGACACAGACTCTATCCCGCCCTCATAGTCACTACACGTTCATTGGCGCAAAGCCTACACCTGTTCCATGTTCTGCACAATCATTCTGTATTGTAGATGTCACTATTCTATTTTTATTTTTTATTTTTTTTATTTGGGCTATTACACAGCTGTTCAGCCCTTTCAGATATATTGCACATATTGTCCTTGTTTTTTTGC
The DNA here is from genome assembly GCA_900312575.1 of Acanthochaenus luetkenii. Taxonomy (NCBI): domain Eukaryota; kingdom Metazoa; phylum Chordata; class Actinopteri; order Beryciformes; family Stephanoberycidae; genus Acanthochaenus; species Acanthochaenus luetkenii. The sequence goes on along the minus strand of OMOT01088393.1, from coordinate 11,726 downwards.
ACTACTTACTTGTTTTTTGCACTACTTACTTTTTGAGTTCTTATTAATATTGTTCTTATGTTGTCTGTCTGCACCAACAACCACAGCAAATTCCTTGTACGTGAAAACTACTTGGCGAATAAAACAATTCTGATTCTGATTCTGATTCTGATTACATTATTTAGCAGACGCTTTTATCCAAAGCGACTTACACATTACATTACGCAACCTACATATCATACCGTTGGCGGGGCGGGAACTCTACCTCCTGAGCTACTGCCGCCCCCATACATGTATACATTGCATGCATCATATACATAGTACATCACACCATGCACCACACTACACACAAACACATATATTTGCACATCTACCCGAAGGCAGCAATGAAGAACAGTCACAGCACCAATGACGGCTCTGTAGTGAGCGTTGGCCCCATGTGCCCAGTTGGTATGCGCTCGCCGGATATCTGCTTCTCCGAGGCCATTTTTGACTTTGGCATAGTCAGTTGGTCCTAGTTTCTTCACCAGCAGCCGTTTCAGTTCTGTGGTAGTGGGAGAAAATTCTTGGCAGAATGTTAACAGTCCATCAGCAAATTCTGACCTGACGCCCTTTGGTTTGGGAGGTGAGCCAGTGCTTTCTCCATGTCTTCATGGGTCCATGGTCTGTGGACCAACTCCACTCTTGTGGTCCCATTACTTGAACCATCGGCAGCTTTTGGACTATCAGTGAGTGTCCATGTCAGTCAAACCGCTGGTCTTGTTGCGCTTCTGATGAGGATTGATCTAGGGAGGAGATAGGAGACAGAGAAAAAGACTGGAGCACTTGAGGGGGTGAAAGTGGATCCCTCAGCTGTGTCTCCCACATGTCCAACTCTCTCTCTTTTCTCCTTGTGTCTTGTCTGGTTACTCTGCGGTCCACATAGGCAGGTGGAGGTAGGGTTAGGGAGTTGTTCTGTGGCTGTGGTTGGGACCGTTGCACAAGTGGAATCTGATTCTGGTTCGGAGCCGGTGGAGCCTGAAGTGGTGGATGAGGATATGCATCGAGGTCGGGATTTACACTGAGAAGAGATGGATACAAAGCAGAGGCTTTCTTTTCTTTCCTACTCTCACTCTGTACACTCTCTTTCTTTGGCAGTACATCTCTGTTCAACTGCTTTCTCTCTCTCCCTTCTCATTGCGCACGCCTGTGGAAATAGTAAGACAGTGTTAAAGCTTCAGCAAAAAATAACACTTTCTAGAAGTGTCTACCATGGTACTGGGAACAGAACCTTTCTCAGGAGAGTTCAACCTTCCTTGCTCAACTGATTACAACTCTACAATGAGCACATTTCCAAAGAAAAAAAAACATACTATCTGCTCCCATATCTACACAATATGGCTAACCGTTATAATATTACCACAAATAAGCTCTGCGTAATATACAAAGCAGTTGGAAATCAAACATGGTTAACTAAGCACATGAAAAGATGAAGATATTGAATAATGTGAATAACTATCATATAGAACATCACAGATATAGACAAAACAAGACATATACAACACAATGTGATATGCAAAGTCTTGTGCGTCCAAATTGAAGTTTCTTCTGATTTTGGCCACATTCCAAAGGAGCTTTCTGGGACCTCTAAGCTTAGCCAAAATAGGGTGTTTTATGGTGTTTCACAGGCTTCTTCCTAGCAAGGGCACTTTCCGCCATATTCCAGAGTTTACAACCCCATTACGGATCGGTTGTCAGAAGAGAGATCAGCAGACCAGTTCCCTTTCCATCCTGTCTGTGTGATGCCAGTTATATGCACTACAGCTGCCAGGCATGGGTGCATCCCCATCTGTTAATCATACATTTTGCTAATACTTATCTCTTTTGTCAAACGTGTGCTATTTTCCACAGAGATCTCTGCCCTGGGTGGAGTTCAGCTGACAAAAGTTATATGCTACTTGTTCCTATTGAAGTGTTTAGCTGAAGAAAGACTGCGTTGTATAGTTGGTCTGACTGATGTGGATGAAAAATTGTACTATTGTAAGTCGCTTTGGACAAAAGCTTCTGCTAAATGATGTAATGTAATGTAATGTAAAAGTTAATCCATCCATCCTCAACCTGTCCAGAGCCAGATGTTTTACATCTGAGCATGTCTTGCAATGCTTTATTCCCCTAAGCATGTTTCCCATTTAGAGTGGAACATGTAAGATGAAAGATGTTTATTTTAAGTAGCCGCCCTGTCTCCTCAGTTCTAATTCTTTCATGCGTGATTTCAGGGTTGACCGGGACATTTTAATTTCATATGTTGAAAGCATATCCAGAATGACATCATATTAAATTACATTACAGCATTTAGCACTTGTCCAAAGCGACTTACAATAAGTTATCAGTAGTTTGTCAACAGTAGTTAAACCAACTGTATATCGGAGTCTTCATCAGCTATGTCTTCAATAGGAATAAGTAGCATTCATAGTTAGAAGGAATATATATATATATGGGGGAGAATCATATGAATGTCCTTTCTTAAAATATGCCCGTATGAGTTGAATCTCCTCTTCCCTACTTGCAAACTAAATTCAAAATTCGTGCAAGGACACTGCTGAGAGTAGTATGCAACAGAAACAGGAAATTACATTGAGGGGCTTGGGTTCTGTCCAATCACCAACAAGAAGTGTTGTCCTACCCTTTCCGTAATCTGAAAAGTAATTGTGTTTTCTGAAATGCTGTAGTGTTTTGGCTCTCAGGGCCATTGAAATTAAATGCTAGTGAAGGGTTTTGCTTATTATTATTATTAAGATAAGGGCGCTGGTAGTAGGACAGTGTCAAGATAACCAACACTCATACACTAGAGACTAGAGTTAGTAATTTATCATATAACATTAATTATAACAAAGCATAGTAAGAAAATTGAAAATTAACTTTAAAGACAATCATAAACGGCATGAGAAGACGGAGGGTGTAGGCACATCCACGTACACAGCGATGGTGGGATGGTATTTTTCCTGGCTTCGACAAGGACATGTTCATAACAAACCTCCGGGTGTCCTGGCAGTCCTTCAGTTACTTCTGTAGTCGTCTAGGCCCTGTCTTGCAAAGGCCACCAACTACGTCAGTGTTGTGCATATATTTCCCGTGAACGGTGAACTGAAAGTATCCTTTTGAAACTAATGAACGTGAACGTGAACACACTGCTTATGGCACCCATGGATTTACGGCAACCGGCATGCCAGCACGATTAGTGAAAGCGGCTGTAATTCCAACAACGCAGCTACCAGTACTGCTGAAGCCAGTTCATATAAATATTTGAAAGACTTTAATGAACAAATCAGTACAGATTCCAATGGAAAAAACTCACGTTTTTATGCAAATTGTGCCGCCGGATCTGAAGAGTGTAAATGTCAGCCACATCGGCAACGAGTTTGAAACGTCTTTCAGCTAGCTACTGTAATGAAGCCAGTGGTGGAGCCACCAGCTCGCTTGGAAGCATATTAATCTATTTTATGTTTTTGAACTACTTCATAATTTGGCTAAATAAAATGTCCATTGCATCTACAGTAAACCTTTACTGCACCTCTTTTTTCACTTTCTGCATAATATGACACATTGTTTAAGTGGTAAAACATATATTGTTTTTTCTTGGCTTTTAAAGTAATCTTGATTCTATAGTAGTATACAGTAATTCATTTAGTTTGGGAAGTGGGCAGTGGCAATAATTGGGGGCTGGTGGTGGATGGGTAGGAGGAGGTTATACTGAAAAATAATAGAATATAAAAAACAGAAGAAATGAACGTGAACTAGTTCATTTTTTGGGACTGTGAACTTAGTTCAAAATTGTGAACTATGAACGTGAAATAGTTCATTTTAATCTGTGTGAACTGAACTTTGAGCTAGCTCTTGTTAAGTGTGAACTTGCACATCACTGACTACCTACCGTTTGCCTACACCTGCGAATAAACTGACTTAGGACACTACTGAATTGGAGACCCTGCATACCCATTGCAACCTTGGCTGGTGAAGTTTTTTTCTGATAAAGGCCGACTGACCGAGGAGCAACACAACTACAATGCCAGACTAAGCAGTGCTAGGGCAATCGTGGAGACAACCTTTGGGAAACTGAAAGGTAGATGGAGGTGTCTCCTAAAGAGAAATAACTGCCAATTGGACCTTACAAAAAAGATGTTTCTTGTCTGTTCTGTATTGCACAACATTTGTGAAGAGCATGGTGAGCGGTACGTGGAAGGCCCTCAGTGATGGAGAACGTGCAGCCACCTGCTCGTGTGTTATAGGGGGGGAGCATGCCCAGCTCCAGAGGTCACCACTCGCCAGCGGTGTACTATTTTTTATGTAGCACAGTTGAGAGAGAAGTGGCATTTTACAGTATATTTGAAAAGTTATTTATTGAATGTTTTACATGTCCTTTTTTTACCATGTTTTTTTCAGAACAATTAAAATTAAAATTAAAATTAATTCAAAACAGACAGCAAAGGTCTGATTTAAAAAAAAAATTCTGTGGTTTATGTTCTTTCTTCAAACATATTTAACACTATCTTTACTTTATCTTCAAATATAACGTATAAAATGTTAACAAAGAAAAATCAATACAACAAACTTAAAATAAAAAAAATTTGGACAGTTTTCGGAATATAAGTAACGGGCTTTCAGTGCAAATGTTCAATTCTGTCCCTTATTCGGGTTGGTGACACCCTCTATGGCAGACCATCATCTCCACCAGCCCCAGCAAAGAAGTGGTGGTCCATTCCATGTGTTCTTCTCATCCAGTATGCAACTGCATCCTGGTCGTTGTCTCTCTTCCTTTTTCCTGTGTAACAGAAAACACGTATTAAGCAATACAGAAATCACTTTCCCAGGTGGCGCCTGTTTTAAATATTGTGGCACACTCGTGGGTGAAATGAGTGTCCACTGGACCGGAGATAACAAAACCAATGTCCACACAGAGATATATGGCAAACAGCAGTTTATTTCCTGCTTTCGGAAGGCAAAGGGTTAGTCTCTTTTTGGGGAATGTCACTTGAGGGGTAGTCGGGGCACCGTCCACGGTTCGGTACACAGGTCGGTCTCATATAATCCGGGAGTTGAGGCAGGAGAAGGGTCGTCAGACAGGCGGTGGTCGATTACAAGCAGGGTTCTCAGACAGGCGTGGAGGTCGCACACAGCAGGGTCCTCGATCCGGTCGGTCATACGCTAACTTGTTTCTATCGGCTTCAACTCTCTCGGTCTCTCCCTCTCTCCTCCTTCCCCCATGGGTCACTTTTCCCTTCCTCTGCGCTGTCCTGTATTTTAAACCCTGCTGCTCTCTTCCCTAATTGGCCCTGCCTGATCTCCCTGATCTGCTCAGCTGTAACAAACATAGATCTACAAATATCTGTTCCGTCTTTCTTATATTATGCCCTTTGGGATAAAAAAACTTGGGCTCCATAGTGAATCGTATAGATAAAATCTCTTCCATCATATCTTTTACCTCTTCCCAGAATTTTTTAATCTTACAACATTCCCAAACAGTGGAAAAATGTTCCCTTAGACTGTCCACATTTAAAACACAAATCTGAGGTATTATCGTTACATTTATTTAGCTTTTCTTGGGTGGTGTATGTGCACAATAACCAATTATATTGTAAAAGCTTAAGACGGGTGTTTGTTGTTCAAGTTTGGGCCTCTTTGCAAGCATCCTCCCACTCTTCCAAAGCAAGATTCTCTCCAAGCTCTAAGTCTAGCTTCAGAGGACTCCGGGGACCCAGATATAAGTAAATCATAAAATCCAGAGATGATGTTTTCCCCCGTGTAGTCCTTTCAAATGGTTTTCTCTAATATTGAGAGGGGAGGTAGGCTTAGTGACTGGTTTTGGCTTGCTCCAATGAAGCTTATGAGTTGAAGGACCTTTTTTTTTTTATCCGTGAAATATTATATTTCAATACTAGCTCCTCAACTGACTATCAATCGACTATAGTATCCCCCTCACTGTTCTGCATAGAAGTAATGTATATTTCATTCTGTAATTGTTTAATACGCCACGGTAATATTTTTCCAGGTTTTTCTCCTTGGTCATAAAATGTTTGTTTCAACCTTAATGGACTTGCAACCACTTTAGAAGCTGACAACTCATTATACTGGGATCTCAATAATAATAGTTCCTGTAGAATTTTATGGCAACGTTTCAGGAATGATTCACTCTCCAGAGTTTTTATTTTGGATTCTAGCATTCTGGCGAGATCTTTCAGATTTAGAGCTTGTAAAATTCATAATTTTGCCTCTAATGTACGCTTTAAAAGCTTCCCATCTGACACAAGCTGTTGTTTCATATGTATTTTCTCAAAGAACAAATAAATGTGTCCCCCAAGGTAGGTGAGAAAATCGGAGTCCTGTCGCCATTTATGTTGAAACCGCCATTTGGATGGGTCTCTTGTCATCCTTGCATCTGTATAAAGCAGTGATACTGGTGCATGATCCGAGATCAAGATACCGTTATAGTCACAGTTCTCTATTTTAGAAATTAAATTAGCTGAAATAAAAAAATTATCAATACGGGAATAGGATTTATAAGTACTAAAGTATAGGATTTAATTCTCTCCATATATCCCTCAAGTTGAACTCCTTCATAAAATTAAGAATAACTTCCCTGCTGTTAGTGTGTGACTTATCTATGCCGGATGAACGGTCCTGTGCTGGATCCAGAGTACAATTAAAATCCCCTGCTATAATGCAGTTACTAGTAAGTGTTGAGAGAGTATAAAACAGATCCCTAAAAAACCTTGGATCATCGTTATTTGGGGCATATATGTTAACTAAGTTCATATTTTCTGCTAGGAGGGTACCCTGTACAACTAAATATCTACCAGCCCTATCCTTAATTAGATTAGTTACCTGAAATGGTATTGACTTATGAATTTTCAACGAGTGGTATGCACTCAACCTACCGTCTTATGTGGAAGACAGGGGGTTAGGGTTAACGTACAAGGTCGGCATCAATTGTTGTGGCAGCTGTGGCTGAATTCAGCGCCCCGGTCACCTGGTTAGCTGATCTCTGACACATCACGCTGTGCGGTAGCTCGTCAGATGGATGACCATGTCCAGCTCCACTTTTGCAGAAGTATTTTTTGGTGTCTCGGTAGTCCAGTTTATTACGTCATTATTTGGTGTACCGTAATTATTTGGTCTGACGTTCTAGTGAACCCAGCCTTGGTCAACTCTTCCACAAGTTATGAATAGGGCTTGCTAGTGCTACTCTCTTGCTTTTCCTGGAACTCTGTTGATGCCCAAATCGCCACCAAACATTTGGTTTCCTCGGCAGACCACTGAAAAGATCCGACATTGTTGTCGCTGCCTTCATCTCCTTCCTTCTTCCTCGACTCCTCAGTCCTAATTCTTTCAAGCGTGATTTCACGGTTGACCGGGACATTTTACGGTAATGTCATATATTGAAAAGATGACATCATATGAATGTCCTTTCTTAAAATATTCCCATATGAGTCTTCCCTACTTGCAAACTCAATTTAAAATCTGTGCAAGGACACTGCAGAAACTGGAAATTACATTGAGGGGCTTGGGTTCTGTCCAATAACAAACAAGAGGTGTCCTACCCTTTCCATAATCTGAAATGTTGTGTTTCTGAAATGCTGTAGTGTTTTCTGAAATGCTGCAGTGTTTTCTGAAATGCTGTAGTGTTTTCTGAAATGCTGTAGTGTTTTCTGAAATGTCGTAGTGTTTTGACCCTTCAAGAAAGTTACAGTGATCCAACACAAACCCTCAACATGCCTCGTCTACTTCTACTGCAGTTAGTGACTTCCCAGAATGCTTTTCGACAACCCTCAGAGAAGGGTCTGTGAACTTTTTGATTCATACAAGCAGGTGAAGAGAGCAATAACAATAGCAATAGTATGGTAAGAGTTTTTCCAGTTGAGAAAAAAACAAGTTGTGCCCCTGACTCAAATCACACCATGGGCGGCACGGTGGGCGGCACGGTGGGCGGCACGGTGGCCCAGTGGTTAGCACTGTCGCCTCACAGCAAGAAGGTCCTGGGTTAAAATCTCGCCTGTCCCTTTCTGTGTGGAGTTTGCATGTTCTCCACGTGTTCGTGTGGGTTTCCGCCGGGTGCTACGGTTTCCTCCCACAGTCAAAAGACATGCAAATATATGTGTTTGTGTGTAATGTGGTGCATGGTGTGATGTACTATGTATATGATGCATGCAATGTAAAGCCCTTTGAGACATACTTGTATGGGGGGTGGCAGTAGCTCAGGAGGTAGAGTTCCCGCCCCACAACGGCAAGGTCAGGCATTGCATTCTGGTCTATTGAGGCTACTCTCGGTGGAGAAATTGGTATCTGCTTTTCTCCTTGACTGTCGAACATCTTTGCAAAATGGGTCTAGAAAGAAGCCCTTGATGTTTAATTCTGAAGGACTGACACCAAAACCTGACGTTTACTGTTCATGTTTTACATACATTTCTGCTATACTTTCTACTATTAAACTCCATTGTAGCTGCGGTGGAAATATATTGATGTGATATCACGTTGTCTTGTCATATTCATACTCAAAATGGAATAATGTGAATAGGTTGACCTTTATCTGCCTCCACATTTCTCTCTCTAGACCTAAGTCTATGATTTGCATATCCTTAACCTTAAACCCACTTCAGATTTGGGATACAAGCAGGGCTTCATAATAACTGCATGAAAGACAATGCAAGAAACATAGGAGAAAGATTAAATAACATGTTTCCCAGAATATCAACGAGACAAACACAAACACACAAACAGAAACGCAATTTATGTTGTGGTGAAAAGCAGCAGCTGTAAGCACTCAGAAAAAAAATCACTATGATGAAATCTGATGTTTAAAACTATCAGAAGAGATGAGATTACTTATAGAGGATGGGTACAATAGTGCTGTGAAAACATTTGGCTCTGAGGGTGACTTGTAACAGAAAGATATTTAGGTCCTGATTTCACAAAACAATGCAGTTAGCAGCTATAGACGACCACAGACACCGTCGTAAATGTTGGCGCTTCATTTACACAGGTTTTCAACGTTGGTGGAGGTCATAGGATCAACATCAGAATTTTTGCTGGGTTGTTGTGAGATATGGTGCAAGCTGAAGCAAAGCAATGCAGAATATATACAGCAAAAATAGTTTTTGTTAGCATAGATTAGTCATTGCAGTTACAAATGCACTGGTCACGCTAGGATTTTAAACTGCCGGCCAGAATGTCCGGAATGATTACAGTTTGTCGAACACATGATTACAAAAACTGCCATGTCTATTTTCAATGCATGAACGACAAGCAGGTGCATTTAATGATGTAGCCTAACAACATAGGTTACCGCATAGTATTATATTTTGGACTGAAAACTATTTGAAAATAAAGGAATGATTAAATTCAATATGACAGCTTCGCCTTGCACAAGCGGATTAATGATATTAAAATCGTGCATTTGCTGTGCGTGATTGCGTGCAATACGCTCATTCACCTCAAGTGTAGCGGCGCTGTTTCTCATGAGAAATGGGGAAGACAGCCGCAGCAACATTTCATGTAATATAAATGCAGAACACAGAACGAGACAACGAAAAGGTATCAATGCTTTTATTAAAATCACAACAATAGTTTGTGAAAATGGTGGAAGCATGGCCTCCCTTGGCATCCAGGAGAAAACGCCACTGATGTCACTGTCCATTCCACTGTTTGTCCCGGCACCTATTGCACGCTCAGCCATCCTGGTGGGGGATTCCTCTTTGACCCACACAAGGTTTCTTCAGTTTTTTCCCTAGTATGGTTTTCATGGAAGTTTTTCCTTGTATGCCTCGAGGGTCTAAGTAGGGTGGCCACCAGTAAGACCTCAGAAAGGAGGACACTTCTCAAATCAAATCAGATGTATCGTCATGTCACAATTACACAGGTGTAAATATGAGTGACATTCTTATATGCAACAATGTAGTGTTAACAATATACACACACAATACAATATAGTCTAATATATTGTAGAGCAGCATCAGTAGCAATATACACACACATAATACAACATATCTAATATATTGTAATAACAAGATACAAATACAGAACCCAATATAAAAATATACAAGATAAAGTACAATAAATCAAAAATGTGCAATTGTATGCAGGAAATGTCTATTGTGATCAGTGCAGGCCTATATCAGGGTCATATGAATAAAGTACAGATGACCCCACCAGATGTCGCTGTGGAGCAGTGCACGACATGATCAATAAATCCATGTAATATACTGTACATATATATTTATTATTTTTTATTAACATTGTTGCGCGTTTATTACATATGACAACGGTAGAGCTGTGCGATACAGTCTAAATAACTGCCCGTACCTGTTGTGTAAAGGTCAGTACTTCTCCTAGCAGTCTAGTTTGATGAGAATGGGGCCAGCCCGTCAGCGTTTGTTTAACCAAGTGAGCAGTTGAAAACACTGTGCGCAAGTGCAATGCGCTTACAATAATGAGCAGGGCACGATCAGGTACGACCCATGCTGAGAGCAGCCAATAACAAAATGAATTTTGTTATAACATAAGCCAATAACAAAATTACATTTGTTATATTGACAGAATGTTATATTGCAAAAATTCATCCTTTATTAAATATGGCTGATGCAGAAACCCCAATACATGCTTTTGTTTAATCAAGACTTGATTATTGTAACGTCTTGTTTTCGGGTCTACCTAACTGCATTACCAAAAATCTTCAATTTGTACACCCTGACCTCCCTTCACTGGCTTCCAATTCAAGCTACGTCAGACTTCTGTTAACATATAAATAATTACATGGGCTTGCACCATCATATTTATCTGACCTTATCATTCCTTATGTTCCCCCTCGTGCCCTTCGATCGCGGAGCGCTGGGTACCTTACTGTCCCTAGAATCAAGAAAAAATCTGCAGGCAATAGAGCGTTCTCCTACCGAGCTCCCTTTCTCTGTAACCAGCTGCTTCTTAAAATTAAGGAGGCTAGTTCTGTAGAACTCTTCAAATCCAGACTCAAAACATATTTATTCTCACTGTCATATGACCAACCTTAGCACGGTCTGGCTCGGGACCGACACAGTCTCCTTCCTACTTCAGCTTAGGCAGTATTAACATAGTGGTCTGCCGTTGGGAACCCAGTGCAGGACTGCCTCATTGTTGCTACATGTCTAATCATTATTTTTTGTCATCTGTATGACTGCTGGAGCTGCTACCTCCGTGACCCGACTTCGGATAAGCGGTTGAAGATGATGATGATGATCTGTATGAGTGTGCGCGTGGCTGATCATCTCTGTCTTAGTGTACAGATCTTGCTTAGCCTGGCTATGTGAGTGTACGTGGCTGCCTGTCATTCTCTTTATCAGACACCGTCGCAGTGTTCCTACCATGCAGTGAACTTGGGTGCTGCCCCAGCTCTTACAGACACCCGCTCCTGCCCTGGCCCCTATGGTCACAACGTCGCAGTATTACTACCTTGCAGTAGACATGGGTGTTGCCCTTTCCCCTGCGGTCGTTACTGCTGGCCATTGTCCCATCCCCGATGCTGTTACCCGCAACGGCAAGGTTGGTGGTTTGAATCCAGCTCCTCCCAGGGATAAATCTAACCCCAAATTGCTCCCCGGGCGCTGTACATGGCTGCCCTCTGCTCCAGCCCCCCTAGCAATGTGTGTGTTTGTGCAATCACTTGTGTGTATCTGGGTGGGATCCGTGATGGGTTAAATGCAGATAAATAATTTCAGTATTTGTACTGTGTTCTGTGCATGTGT
>OMOT01088392.1:0-16542 GCA_900312575.1 Acanthochaenus luetkenii | reverse complement strand
CCCCACCTTGCCCTCTCAAATCTCTGTGGCAATTACATCGTCATACGTTTGTAACCCTGAGCCGTAGGGGATGTCCGCGTCCAGCTCTGTCCGGCTCTCCAGTTCAGCGGTCAGTTCCTTTAGGATCCTCTCCAGGTCCTGGTTCTTCTTGTGCATCTGCAGGTAGTTGACCTGGAGCTGCTTCTGGTACTTGATAACCCTGTCTTTCTCTTTGTTCCACGTCTGCCTCTCCTGCTCGAAGCTTTTGGCCAGCCTCTCTTGAGCTTCCGTCTCCTCCCTGAGCTGCCGCTTCAGTCCCTCCACCTCCCTCTGAAGGGAATCTGTAGAGGCGTGGCCCCTGTTTTCCTCCCCCTGGCCCTGGGTCTGGGAGGCTGTGCCTCGGTTGAGTGTTTCTACGGCATGGGCCTCGACTTTCAAACTCTGTTGATGCCTCCGCTCTTTGGCCATGGCCAGATCCTGTTTCATCCCCTGAATGTCTGTCTCCAGTTTGCCCACTTTCTCTCTCAGCAAACCAGCTTCATTCTTCTTGCGCTGGAGTTCATTTTGGCACACCTGAAATATTCAGACCACAAACAATGGACTTGAGAGACTACTATTTTGACAGATACAACTGGACTAAACATTTGACAGATCACATAAGCTCAGGTATTAAGGCAATATATTATATAACTCTGCTAAAACATAGATATTGCAAAACAGTCTGACTGCAGCACATACAAGTAGATGTCCTTCCTAGCCATTGATGCTTTCGTCTTACAAGCACTATGTGGGTGTTTTAATTCTGTCTTCATTTAAGTCTGTCTTCATTTGAACTGTAGTATGTGCACCGAATTGCCATAAAATCATCAACAGACCAACCTCAACCTCTATTGTGCGAGAGTGGATCTTGTCTTCATGGTCTTTGTTCTGTTTCTCCAGCATCTCCATCTTTGCCGTGATTTCCTTCAGTGACGCCCTGAGGCTGACTATCTCATTCAGCTTGTGCTTGACGTCTGCCTGGGAGTCTCTCAATTGCTGCTTCAACAAGCAGATCTCCCCTGATTTCTGGCACACCTACATTTGGACAGAGATAATTATGAAGGTGAAACTGTAATATTGTATGTGATGTGTACTCAACTGGCAATTGAAGGGAAAAATCCACCCCTTGATACTCTTAACACTGTGTTGTAATTTACCTTTTTGGTGTACCCACATTCCCTCAACCTGCCACGTCTACATCTGACATCAGTTAGTGATGTCCTACATTTTCAAGAATGACGTTTGAGAACCTCCAGAGATCGGCAGTGAACTTGTTGCATTTAGTTGTCACGTAACTGCAAAACATCTCACTCTGCTTTCGCCATTGCCCTCTCCACCTACACGTATAACCCGAAATTGAGTGAAATGAGCACAATGTCTCGAAATGCAAATATGTGCTCCATGCACAAAGAGAGAGAAATAGGTTTTCCCACGATGAAAGATTTACGTGAAGGAGACATGACTAGAAACACGCAGTAGTTTGACATTAACGCAGTGGTGGATGGGCGTTTACACTTGCCTTTAACTCTGGTGACCCTGGTTCAGTTCACATCTCATGGGAAGCTTTTTACTGTGAGTGAAGTTAATGTTTTTACTGGAAGTTTTTCTTATTGACCAAAGCCTGTTTTACTTGACTAAACTGAACTGTTAGCGACCCTTTATCATGTGATGAACAGGTAAAAGTCTTCAATTCGTGCTGTTGTCACATAATCCAAATTGTGGTGGAGGAATGTAATCTCCACATAGTTCGTGTCCACAACACATATGCTGCGTTTCAGAATTTGTGTGTCGGTGCAAAATGGTAAGTCGTTGATGTTTATGATAGTTGAACATTTTTCTTCTGTCAAACCAATCAAACTGGCCAATTATCAATGGGAATAAGAAAAAATACACCATCAAACAACAAAATGGGCCCATAAATGCAAGGTACAATTGATTTATGTACCTGATTTATGGTAGATTTAAAAGTTATGTGTGTATGTTTACACCTTCACAGCAGTCTGCAAGGTTGTGCAGGATTATGATGTGCAGGAAAGGTCGAGATTCTACTGAAAAAGAATGGCTTTTTTTTATGGAAGAAATTAACATGAACTAGTTCATTTTTTGGGTCTGTGAACTTAGTTCAAAATAATGAAAAAATGATGAACTATGAATGTGAACTAGTTCATTTTAATCTGTGTGAACTGAACTTTGAGCTCTTGTGAAGTGTGAACTTGCACAACACTGCTGAGATCACACACACACACACACACACACGACTCATGACTCACCTCCCACTGGGTCTCCTCAAGTGTCGGAGCCAGCTGTGTGCTCTCTGTCTCATATGACCTCAGTCTGACCATGACAAGATCCCTCTCCCGGGTCAGCTTGGAGACGTCCTCCTGGAGCCTCTCCTTCTCTGCCTGTACACCAGTTTCATTTCATTCCATTCATTCATACAAGTGTGCAAGGATGGAGCGGCATATATGTGCACCTGATAAGGTTTTGGTCTCGGATGGAAAAAAGGTAAAATGCTGAATCATAATTGATTCACTGATTCGCTTATATGAGAAAGGGTGAAGGGATGAGGATGAAGCAGAAACAGAAACGAGCAGCTGAGCTGACCTGGAGCTGGTTGACCTGCAGCTGCAGTGCTTGCTGGGTTCTTGCAGTCCTCTGGGACACCTGTCGCAGCTTGGTGGAGCAGCGCTGCTTCAGCCCTTCAATCTCCTCAGCACAGTACATCTGCCTCTCCTCAAATAGCTGGCACGTGTCGGCTTCCTTCTCCTCAAAACTCACCTGTTATGAGGTGGAGAAGAAACCTCAGTCAAAACTGTCTGACATTTTACCGTACAACAACTGATGACGAGCACTGATCTTGAGTAAGAGTGCATGCTGTTTTCTGTGAGAGGTCGGCACCTGTAGCTCCTGTAGTTCAGACTCCCTCTCCAACAGCCTCTGTTCCAAGCGCTCGATCAGCGACTCGTCTGTGGTGATGGGGGACCGGATCCCGCCTGCCGTTTCAGAGAGAAGGCTTGGCTCATCTGCAGAAGGTAGGGAGCCAGCATCCCCATTAGTCTTAGATGCCAACCCTCCACCAGCCCCGTGGCTAGAGTCGGAGTTCCCGTTCCCATTGACCCACGGAGGGAAATTGGGTTGCACTCCCTGGGCGAGGCCGTTTGCTGGAGCTGAGCTGCCAACACTCTGAGTGACAGGGCCTGTGGAAGCACTTAAGCTGCCACTGGTGCTGTGGGTGGGCAAGCTAGACATAGAGTTGCGTCCAGAGTCGGAGAGGGTCCCTGAAATGAGCGGAGATGATGCTGAAGGTCAAAGTCAGATTGATCTGAAATTCATCAGTCTAATAACTCAATTTTTAAGGCCACGCGATGTCGATATATATGATGTAGATAAACAGTTGCAAAATACAGTAATCATTTGTGACACCTGAGAAGGTGTGTTGCTTGTGTCTGGTGTCTGGGCTCCTTGTTCTTTCCAGAGGGCTGAGGATGTGGTCCAGGCTGTGGTGGCCTGTGTCTGTGGAGGATGTGCTCCTGGGAATCACAAGCTTGAAGGCAGTGGAACGGACCAGTGACTTCTCAGCAGTGGTCTAGAAGAGTGAAATGACAGAGTAGGTTGTCTCCGTGTTTTCGGAAAAAACGTTTGTATTTACAGCGGCTCCTCTTAGCTGACAGCACAGCAACTCCTGTACGCTCTTGTACAAAGAGCCCAGGATGAGTCACACTCTAAAACTTTTGGTTGGCAGTAGCTCAGGAGGTAGAGTTCCCGCCCAGCAACCACAAGGTTGAAGGTTCGAGTCCAGCTCCTCCTGGGAAAAAAAATCTGTCGTAGTGTCCTTGAGCAAGACCCCAAGTTGCTCCTGTTGAGCAGGTTGGCACCTTGCATGGCTGCCTCCGCCAACGGTGTGATGATATGTAAGTCGCTTTGGATAAGAGTGTCTGCTAAATGCCGTGATGTAACTCATAACGATTGGCTTTCACAGAGATCAATATTGTCACATGCTGGAACCTACACAAATCAAAAGGACATAGTTTTTTTCTAATTATGTCTTTTCGTATTAGAAATACAACAAAGTGTGTATGATTCACTACACGCTGGCAGTATGAAAAGCCCCACAGCAGTAGTTGCAGGTAAAATTCACTGTCATAAAAGAGGAAAGTCATTTCAAAGATGAACTTATACTCCACATGCCCCATCTGTGCTGTCCAAGAACATCACCCACACCTCCCCTCCTTTCTGTCCTCTCCTTCCCTCTGCGTCCTACGTCTCTCCCCCACGTGCTGTCTGAGGGAAGATGAATAGCCCTTCTCTGTGATATTAATGATATGAGCTACTGCTGAAGTGTACGAGGTAAAGCTTGTGGCTCAGCATTCCTTCTCACTGACTTCATGACTGGTAAGTGGGATTTTTTCTCTCTCTTGCATAGTCTCTCTCTCTCTCTCTCTCTCTCTCTCTCTCTCTCTCTCTCTCTCTCTCTCTCTCTCTTTCTAACACACGTTGTTGTTTGCTATTGAACAAGGCCCTCTGCTGGTTACCAGAAGAAAAGCAGATTCGCCACCACGTTCTATGTCGCTGTCAAATGTGTAATGATACACCTTGTATATACAGTATATTATTAATATCGGCTTGCGTTTGTAATGGGAGAGCAACAATGTAGAGTCTTGTTGGAAGTGAAGGCCAGGACCACACAGAAGACAGAGGTCTTACAGTACTATAACGTTTATACTTGGTACAGGTACCCTGTCAAAGGTCAAAGGTCAAAGGTCAATGTCCTGGGGTGTCACAAACACACATTCGGCTACAAGGCGCAAGTTGGCACCTCGCCCGAGTGCAGTCTAGCTCATCATGCGTAGCGACTACAGATGACTTTGCATCTCTAGTCAGTGAAGCATCACCTCTCTACTCCTCCCTCTCTGCCTACCCAGGATGCACCTGCTGGCCTCCTGTCCTTATTTATAGCTCCATGTAAATGAAGAGGTTACGTCTCAGCTCTTAGGAGGGGCAGCTGGCCGGAAACACACCTGCAGAGTTGTACTTTTTCATATCGCTGTTACTTGTATTAGTTTATTTGAAAAGACCAAGCATAAACAGCATTGACACCGTACAATTACAACATCCATTGCAATGTCCATGTCTTGCGTGGTCAAAGCTGACTTCCAACGCCAAATCATGTGAAAACCTTGTAAGTCTAGAAGAATATGTAAGAATATGACATGCTCCTCTATGGGTCGAAATAATTATAGAACCCTTGGACTTATGAAACCCTTTCAAACCCCACTGGATAAATGCACAAATGCATGCTGGTCAAGCAAAGACCGAGGCTGTTTTCCTCAGTTCCCTGAAAGATTTGAGAGATACGAGGTTTTAATCTGGCGGCGACAAGGTCTCTTATCACGAATGGTTGGTGCATTTTTTCCCACAAAAGATGAGACACCAACAAAGCTGAGAAAGTCTCCACACCAAGTTATGATTAGACGTGTGGACATGAGATCACCCAGTGTGTGTCAATCGATGACTGAGGATATTTTTCAGTGAAGACTTGACAAAGCTCCTCCTACCCCCCCCGACCCCTCCTCTTAAACCCACTCATTGTCATTGTTCATATAAATTGCTCCCCCAGCATCCCCCTCTCCTCAGGCTCCGAACCTACTAATCTCTCGGCAGTAAGGTCTCTTTCCGAGATACAACGCCATTCTCACCACACGCCGACAACATGCTGGGGATCCTCTGCACCCTCCTCACGGCTCTAACATGTAAGGAGGCTGACTCACTGCGGCTCTGAGCTGGTGTTGGACCCATCAGCCTGTGTGTTAACTCTTGACTCCGTGTCATCTTGTTGTGCCCCAGGTGCGAGCGGTGTGACGGTGGTGACGCAGAGGCCTCCTGTCGTGACGGCGAGGAGAGGAGAGACAGCCACCATGGACTGTAACCTGGGGACTGTTACTAATTCTTATGCTCGCTGGTACAAACAGGTTCCAGGAGGAGTTCCTCAGTATGTGCTGAGGTTTTATCACTTGTCGAGATCTGTAGATTACGGCTCTCGTTTCTCCTCTCCCAAATTCACATCCAATCATCAGTCTAAATCAGATTATCGTTTGATCATCAACACTGTGGAGGAGGGAGACTCAGCAGTCTATTACTGTCAAACATGGGACGGCTCTGTTCAAGAGAACGTATCACAGTGATTTACACCATGACAAAAACCCCTTCACTAAACATTTCTGCTTTTTGAGTCTCTGACACATCTTGACGGAGAGTGAAACCGTTCAAAACCAGTTCCCTCTGCAGAATCCCCACATTTACAATTAGAGATCAAAAGCTACAAACCTTGATGGATTCTCACACGAATCCAACTGACAACGAGTGAAAACTAGCTAAACACTAATTCCACGCTCGGCAGTGATACGCTTTGCCACGGTACTTCAACAATGAAACATGAAATATAATCACCGGTAACATCTCAATGCCGCAACCTTGGCTGAAGAGGCGAAGAAAAGACCGATAGCTACGGAAACTCGATGTCACACTCTTGGATTATGGACGATCTCTGGGAAGTGCAGTGCAAAAACACCACAGCGATGAACACGTATCGCCAAAGATGTCTCCAAAACACGGGAACCTCATGGGTGTAACACTTTGGAATAACCAGATAATCACACGGCCTCCAAAGGGTCAAGTTACTCACCTGTGGGTCATCTGGATTCAGAGATTCGTCAAAATCATTTGTGATTAATATGTAGCATGTCGGCTTTGGTTCAGTGGAACATTTAGATACGTGCAATGAGATTTGGATGAGTGGTAAACATTTGCGTTTACTCGCTGCCCTGCTATCATAGAACTGTTTATTAGACATTACATGTACATACAACCTGAAGGGAACGTTATAATATGAGCGTGAATACCAATGAAGATATATTCGTTATTTTTATGATTTTAAATGAAAAGATGTGTATTTCTGCTACAAGCGACATCTTGAAACGGGCCTCCGGGTGCACGTGCACTATTATGAAAACATACAGTGTATAAAAAACTGTTTTTGATTGGAATGACTAGAGGTCGGGATTCATGAATGAAAACTCTGTGAAGGGCTGAAACTCCTCCCCCCGTCCCCTTGTCCTCCCCGTCGTGTCTTCATAAGCTTCTTCTTCAGTCTCTCCTCCCCTCACACTCCATCCCTGCTCCATCTCTCAGCTGGACAGCCAGGGAGGTTTTCACCACACGCCGACAAACATGCTGGGGACCCTCTGCGCCCTCCTCACGGCTCTAACATGTAAGCTATTCTTTCTTATTCGTTTCCCCCACGCCATAGTTTTCAGCCTTTAAACCTTTCACTCGTGCAATTTCTCTGTGTATGTCGACAGGCGCCGGTGGAGCGATAGTGCTGACCCAGACGCCTGCTGTCCGGACGGTTTCTACAGGACAAGAGGTCATTATGAACTGCGACATCGAGAGATATGATGGGAATGATGTCCATTGGTATAAACAGGTTCCTGGTGGGGTTCCTCAGTATGTTCTGAGCTTTCACCACAGGAGAAGTGTACTCGTGTTTGGAACAGGATTCTCCTCCGCCAGATTCGACTCTAAGTCCTTATCAAGCACAGATTACCAGTTCATCATCAAGCGAGCAGAGGCAGGGGACTCGGCTCAGTATTTCTGTCAGACATGGGATGACTCTGCTGATGGAGCTGTATCACAGTGAGCCACGCCTTGACAAAAACCTTGACGGGAGTCTCACTACAGCTTCCACGGATGCAAATGAAAACGGCAAAACCTGGAACAAAACAAGAAAAGGACGCCGAACCAAAGACTCTAAAGAGACAAGAGCATATGAAATATTCCCTTTGCTGGATTGTCTGAATGACACTTATCGGGGACAGCATCATCGCCATCATCGCTCTGATTCCGAGGATCATATGTGGACAAAACCCTTGAAGACAAAAAGGATGCGACAAAGATTTCAGAGCTTTGGAATATACGCCGACTGATGAAGGGAATGAGATGTTGACAGTGAGAGTTAGATTGGTCCGAATCTGAAGTTTCAGCTGCACAGTGAGAGTCAGGAGGTTTCTGTGCAGCCGTGTGCATGAACTGAACCACTGTGGTATTCGGACAAGGCACCAAGCTGATTGTGACAAGTGAGTACTTTTTAACGGATCATGATGCACGCACAGTTCTCCGGTTATTTCTTTGGTGCATTGGTAGAACATGATGAAGTGTTATTAATCATGTATCATATTTTACCGTTCGGTTCAGTGCATGTTCATTTCAGCTTCAATGGCAGAAAAATCATTTGTTTTGTTGTCGTGGCATTTAATCAGACGTGTGGCAACATGTGCTAGATTGTGTTAATTCAACTTCCTTTAACACGTTTTATGTCAACAGCCCAATTTAGCGAAAACTAAATCATTTGGTCAACAGTGACTAACAAAAGGACAGAAAAAGTTATTGTGCTTCAACATACTACTCTAGAAGAATTCAAAGTGACTGACTGAAGTCAAAGTAATCACTATGTTTGTTGACTGTGTATGAAAATACGTTACGTTTTCTCCCATAGACACCATTTGAAAAACATGACACCTACTGTACTTTTACACAATGGCGGATAACAGTGGTGTTCTTTAAAGGGCAGTACGTAACTTAATTTATTGGTGTCCAAAGTGTTAACACTTTTACAGAATTGACATTCTGTATTTCAGAATTGAAGCGATGAGCTGGTAATGGTTTAGTTCCAAAAATATATAGATAACCTAATGAAAATGAACTCTGCTGATGCTTTTTAGGTGACGATTTCTAAATTGTTGGTCGCAAACTGGTTTAGTTCTTCTAAGTGATTATTTAAAATTGTGAACTCAAATAATATATGAATACAACACAATGCCTCTGTATTTTCCCCAGTAAATGAATGACTTTGTTGATTGCGTTGACACATTTCTCCATCTTTTGCAGGCTCCACCCTCTCTCCTCCTGTCTTGACCGTCTACCCTCCGTCCACTGATGAGCTGCAGTCCAACAAAGCCACTCTGGTCTGTCTGGCCAGTCTGTCTTTGGGTTTTGCAGATGTTACCTGGATGGCTGACGGGAGTCCAGTGAGCAGTGGGGTCTCTACCAGCACCGCTGTTCAGCAACCAGACCAGACTTTCCAAATCAGCAGCTATCTGTCCATCCAGACGTCAGACTGGAACATGGATAAGGGCTACACATGTAAAGTGTCTGTGGGCTCCAAGGCTTCAGAGAAAACCATCAAGAAGTCAGACTGCCGCACTGAAGAATAGTGGGCTGCCAGAATGAAGAATTTAAATTCTGCTTCTTTCTTGCTTGTGCTGTTTGGGTATTACACGGTTTAGACATTAGAAATCATGATTTTCATCAAAAATAATTTTGACTCTATCTCTGTAATAAATATATATATATAAGTTTAGGTGGAGAAATTGTTTAAGCTTTGCAATAGCTGTATTTTGTTTAGATTGATTCAATAAAAAGCATTGTGATTTAAAAACAAAGTTTGTATTTAATTGGTGCCCATGAGAACGTACATCCAAAAACAACAACATTTGGGATATCTTTACCTGCAGTATCTATTTTTAATCAATACATTACCGTTTACCCCATTTTGTTACAATTACTAATGAAATATGCAACAGGTAATATATATTGTTCAATGTGAACCCTTTTGTTTCACAATACAATGAGGAGGTAAAACTAGAGTATATTTTAATTGATCAAAAGCTATATCATTCAACATATCACTATCACTATATACTACAATATGATAATAAAGATACATTCACAGTGAAAATCTACACATGCACAGATGGTACAAACTGGTTGGAATATAGCCTGGCAATGGTTGGGAAAAAAATAAACCTGGCTTGTGTGTCTATCCTTGTAATACATTTAAACAAATATATATGAATTACTTGGTTCGCTGTACTTTTCATAGATTGATTCAATAAAAGCAATGTGATTTAAAAAAAGAAAATGTTGATATTTAATTGGTACTTGGATCAGAAACAGTAACATTGTGATTATTTGTGACTGTTTGTGAATGTATGAATAACATCAGTTATTTTTCTTTGCTTACTGTATATATAATTCAAGGTTATTATTAAGATCACCCAGGACTCTTTCCTCCCCCTTGATGGCCATAGGTTCAGGGCCTTTTCCTATTTCTTTAGCCTATACAGACATTATCCACCATTAAAGCTACAATTACAGGTACTAAATAAATATAGGTAGAGCGAGGTGCCAATGTTTGACCATCTTTTGTCATCATTTTGAGATGGAGACAAGGTTTTCTTCCACACAACTTTTCATCATATCAAGATGATGACAAGAGGGATGAAAGGTAAGGTTTTGTCAGAAATACTGCTCTGTATAGTTAATTAAGCCCACGTGGTTGGGAATGGAACATGGCCCGTTGCTCATGCTTGGGGTTACAACTAGACAAATTGCCACTAAGTTCTGATTTAACCTGGTGTCTAATTATTCATATCACTGTATGTGTAATAACGCTTTTCATGCTTTGGACCTTTATCATCTTGTCTCACTGCTAGAATAACTTTGAATGGCAACCTTCTCATGTGCCACACAACCTGGACTTAACAGATAGCTGTTAAGGGAAAGAAAAGATTTCTGGGCAGACCGTAGTGAGGCTGAAAATATGAACGTCAGTCCAGAAAGACAAAAACAAAATTCCAATTATTTGTGAGAAAGACTGCTGATACACCACCGTTTTGCTCTGGATGAATCTGTATCTAACCTACGTTGTTTTTCCATTTCATATTCATAGTGATTTAATTAACAGCCTCTCCAGAAACATACTTTGTGAAACAAATGGCTCTATTATTAAGAACTGAAAGAAGAAAATATATATATATATATGGACAGATGGCACCAACTGGCTGGAATGACCTGAAAATGGTTAACGGGTGGCGATATGACTTTGCATCCTCAGTCAGTGAAGCATCACCAACCCCTCGCTACTCATCCCCAGGAAACATCTGTTGGCCTCCTCTCCTTATTAATATCTCTATGCAAAATGAGGATGTTCATTCTCTGCTCTCACTACGGGGAGTGGCTGCGCTGACACAACTGCAGATGAGTAATAGCCCTGATTTGATGACTCATCCCTTTATTCTTGATCACAAAAGATGAGAAACCCAAGAAGTGAATGTCTTAAACCAAAGCATGTTTAATGTATTTTGACAACTGGAACAAGGATAAGATGTAAAGTGTCTGTGGGCTCCACGGCTTCAGAGAAAATCATCAAGACGTCAGACTGCCGCTCTGAAGAATAGGACCAGAATTACTGTTTCAAATTTGCTTCTGTCTTCTGCAGTACAAGGTTTAGATTCAGAAATCATGGCATAAAGAAAACATGGATGCAATAGTTTGGTCGTTACAGTTGGAGGAATTGATTATGCTTTGCAATTAGTTTCATTTTGTGTTGAACAATTCAATAAAGCGTGTTGTAAAATAATAAAGATTTCAAAATTCCTTGTATTTCATCCATACTATAGCATTATTTATTATTTGACGTTGCACTAGACCCTCTTTTTAATCAATGAATGGGGTAATAATGTATCCCAAACTACCAGCCAAATATAGACATGTATTAACATTGCAAAACTAAGTGTGAAAATGTGTGTACATTCACAAACAGCATCTTTATATCATTCCACATTTCTATGAGGAAATACAACTACATTACATTTTCAGCCATCAATAGTCTATAAGTCCTAAACTGCAGCAGGATGATAGTCGAGATACATTCAGAAATGCTGCCACCTTGTGGTTTAAAGCGGCTTTGTACAAACAGGCTAATATAAATAAATTGTAATTTTTAAATATAGATTACATTGACCTTTTATCATGATGACCTAATACTGAAGTGCTGATAAAATAATGTTACCTGACTACACCATACATCACTAAGCAATATTCTTTCTCCATTCTCACTTTTCTTTTCTGTTTGAACTATTCTCACATCACACCCATCAATCAAATAATATAACAAATATAACAAATGCATGAATAGATCCATTATTTTTCCATAGTCAGTTTGGTCTGATGAGACAAAAGACAGGTAACACCAGGTCTAAGGTCTGCGGGGCACTCTCCTCCCCCTTGGTCTGATCAAGGTTGGCCCTGGGGCAATTCCCCTTCTGGGAGCCCTCATCTGTGCCCGCAGCTGAGGCCTCAGTCCTGGCCTGGGGGGAATCCTCTGTTTGGGCCGTTGAGGCAGAGTGAGTCTGCCATTCTGGAGGTCATCCACAAAAGCCTCCACCCTGTCAAACTTAGTGATGAGCGTCACCAACTCTTCCTTCAGAGAGTTGAACTGCTTGTAGAGGTCTTCCAGAGCATCTGACAGAGGCTGGATCCTGGACGCGTGCGAAGACATTCAGAAAGAGCGAAAGGGAGGAAACATTTCAGTATTGGAATGACCAGTCTAAGAACTTCAGCGTTACAATGCTCTATAAGCGAACCTAAAACGGCACCATGGTTCATTTGTAAAACATAGCCAACAGGTCAATCTTGCTACATGAACAAAGTCACAACAAGTTGTTAAGCCATCATCTGCAGGAAACAGCGGGATAACAGACGTGAAAAAACGAATTCTAGAAATCTCACTGAGCCTGCAGTCCATCCGAACCTACTGTTGGGGAATGTTCTCATTAAACATGCTCTTTGCTCTATGATCCAGAACCAAATCTTCAAAGGAATGGGTCAAGCACTTGGAGTAATCTCTGCCATCATCGGATCACGAGGCTGAAACTTCCTGTTTTCTTTTGGCACGCTTTCCACAGTGAGGTCGCTGCAAAGCAACGTCTGTCTCGCATGGACTGCTGTAACCATCTATCACATTAACGGCTCTGTCGGGTCAGCGGCCATGTGCAGCGCAAAACAAGTTATGTCAATCTACATTTTGTAGGACCGTGTGGAATAACAAAATGCCGACTGACGTCATTGACTGTTATTATTCATCACACGTTTCTCAGAACTCTTCAAAATGCCCTCTCTCCTCCCTCTCTCCTCCCTCTCTCCTCCCTCCCTCTCTTACTCTTACTTTCTCTTCTCTCTCTTCTCGCTGACTTTATTGCTCTTGCTCCCAAGTCTAGCATCCCGTTTGCCCTATACTGTATGCACAATCCATCCAATCAGGAGACAGCGTGACCCACCTGTTGTATTCGGGAAGGACAGAGGCGTGGTCGTTGACCAGCAGGTCTTTCACCTGGGTCATAATGGCAAATTTCCAGTTGTCCAACACCTGGGTCAGGTTGGAGCAAGTCTGGGTGTGTTCTGCCAGAGACGGATATATTCAGTCATGGCTTGTAAGGTGAAGGACTATGCAACCCAATACTCCATTAATATCATACTGCATTCCACACAAAACAAATCTGGTTTAAATATTTTATAAATATAACATAATATTATAATAATGTACAGAGTACTTCGGAAAACATGTTTTGGATCAGTTTTAACATGGACACATTATCCCTGACCTTTGGAGTCCCAACGTGAGGCCTCCTGTTTCCATTTCTGAGCTCCACACAGAGAGAGCATGCAGATCTGGGCCAGAACCCTCCACGTCCTCATCTTCCTCACCTAAGGAAATCAAACAATATTACACATATCCTGTACTGGTACTGGGCAAAGTTGTAACTTCAGTAAGCACACGTGCTTAACACACTTTCATTCCAAGCAAATACATGCTGGAAACGTTTTTTCAACATTTCACAGTTTATATTAGAAAATATTACCGTAACATGGATCTGCAACAAAAAATGTATCATCCAATACTGTGACTTTTAGAGAAAAAATAAAACATACAACTTTTTCTCCCCACATCATGGCATGATTTTAATTTTGTGACGTAATACAAGATCAGCTCAGGTGCAGCATGCATACTATAAAAACATTCCGGTAATATTTGAGGAGATTTATTCTATTCACGCTCTTCCATCTTCCCTTGGATTGACCTTTGAAATCCCTTTAGACTCAATCAGTGCATCAGTAATACTTTACCTTTTTGTGGCGTAGTGGCCGGGCTATAGGGGTTTCCAGGTCAGCGCAGCAGAACGCAGTCTGTGGTAGGATCCTTCAACAGTGACACACTCCGAAAAAACATGACCTGGGCAGCACTCTTATAACTGCCTCCCTACACTCCCGAAGCCATCCCCCCCCACCTGCTCCCGCCCACTTCAGTGATACGGGGTTGTGACACGCTCTTTTCCTCTCAGATGCATGCGTGCACACTGTTGCATGCGCATGCACAGACACATAACACGGCACCTGGCCCACAGGCAAATGTGCAAACACGCAGGCAACACACGCACGCATGCTTGCCACCTCAATCTCCTCTCCAAAGTTCTCAAAAACCTATGCAGCTGGCACGAGGACAAATAACCCGCAGAACCTGAATGGGCGGCTCGTGGTGATCCCTTATCTACCCACCACATGGCTTTGGCTGCTGTGGGTGGTGTGCGGCGACTGCGTTCCCTGTGGGCCAAGTCAGGGCTCCGATCCAGAGGAGGTGTTTGATGTAGCCGTATGGCTCCGGCACAGCATTCCTGCTGCCTACTGTAATACGGTCTGCTCAACATCTGGCCTTTGACAGCCCCAGCCAATACTGGTCCCTGTAAGTGTCAGGAGTGATCAACACCACCAGAACCAATCCTTCGACTGGACCGGAGAGCCACATTCACTTGACGAAGCCTCATTAAAGCGTGTTTGGGACTTTACCAGATGATAAACATAGGAGAATGATAACGTGCATTGTCGTATGGTGTCATTCAGCGTCATACGTTAGGCAAACGATAGCACTTGATATGTCAGTGTGTCACAGCTTTTTTGGGGGGACCTGCTATTTAAAAAAAGAATCTTCACAATAAAAAAAAACCAAATATAACACAAAAGTGCGAGCTTTGGTTTGCACCAAATGGTTTCGTGCCCTTCACAAGTCACTGTTTCAGCTGTTTCAGTGAGCTGAGTATTACCGCACCAGAAAAACAAGTGATCTTTACCCAGTCTGAGGCCAGAGAAAGTTGGCTTTGCTGATGAGTATCCAGTCTCCTATTGCATAGCCATTACGTGGTCATGAGAACAAATGACCAGTCTCCAGAGAGACTCCTTCAAATAAACGGTGGTTTGATTTACTGTGAACATGAATGAAGTGCACATCTCTATATCAGTGCAGTTTAGAGGATCTACTAGGCTTGACTTTAATCCACCCTTGATTGAGTGTAGATTCAGAGTTTATGTGGAAATCGTTACATTGTTGTTGGAGTGTGAAGCAAAACACTTTCTTTAGGTGTTTCATTCTTAAACCAGGTTTCTTCAATCTATAAATTGGACTGTTTTGGACTGGGAACAGCAGCCGGAACCAAAAAAAAAGAAAATAATAATAATAAAAAGACAAATGTTCTCTCATTTTGAAATACAAGGCAGAAGGAACATTTTTCCTTATCAGTTTGGAAGATAAATTATTTTTGTGACAAGAAATCCCTAAATGTAAAATATTTAAATCTTTGGATCACGATAAGCTTGTCTTTGTCAAAACTAATGTGATGTTCGATCTCAAAGTTCCTTATTCCAATTTAATTGGAGAGACTGTGAATGCAGCTCCATCCTGTGCAGTTACAGTAATATTTCACTGTATTATTATATGACATGACACGATCCCATCATCGCTGAGCAAGAATCTGACTGGGCAATGGTCCCTGGCATCTGCACCAGCTTTCAACTCAGAGAGACGCCATATACTGTATGTTTTCAGGATAGGATGAACATCCTGCTACACATAATATACATCTTCAATACTGACAATACAGCAGAGGGAGTTGGATTCCGTTCAAGGAGTAGAAAATATTAACGTTGAATCCCATCCCCCCAAAAAAAGATTTACAAAGAGGGAAACAGTGACATTTGCAAATAATAGTCTGACATCCAACCAAGATCTGATCATCCATTCTGTCAGCAACCACTCATAGTTAATCGAGAACAATGTTCTGTTGCTGCAGGCAAGGTGCTATTCCCACTGGATTCATTTTCACTGCATTATCTATGTGAAAAAGAGAGAGGGATGGAGTAAAGGGTAAACCCACCTAAACTCATTTCAACCACCTTTGTATTTGCAGAATACAGTTTACCCACCTTGTTATACAGGAAACTACATCTTTATAGATTAGATCCATGATACACACGTCCAATAGCTCAGCAATGAGAGAAGGTTTGTATCTCTTGTCTGTCTGTATGTGTTGTTCTGGGGGGAACAAATACTGGCCACGGGCCCACTAGATGTTTATCCCACCCACAGTCGGTAAATCATGTGTATTGTTACGCAGGCGACTCAGTATCAGCCACAAACGCCTATGAACTGACCACAGAAAGTTATCTGGAAGGTTAATGATGAGTGACAAGTTAGGCTTAATATGAAAACACATTTACGACGGGACTAACGCCTCACTGGAGCTCCAGCTCCCTGCAGCCAGGGGAAAGAATGACAGCACCGGACCTGAAGTGCCAGGG
>OMOT01088391.1:0-11544 GCA_900312575.1 Acanthochaenus luetkenii | reverse complement strand
GTAGGTTCCTTTGGGAATAATGAGCCTCCTCTCTGTTTGAGGTGCAGTGAGGTCCACCTCAACATTGACTCTGCAGCGAGTGGTATCTCTTCCAGCCTTGTTGATGGCTGTAGCTGTGTACCAGGCACTGTCAGATCCTGAAGTGGAAACGATCTGGAATTTGGCTTCTCCCTTAGTGCCTTCAATCCTAAAATAAACATTTGGATTTATTTATCGGGACATGTTTCAATTTATGACAGTCCCTGAAAGTTTTTACATGTTTGATTCAATTTATTAGAAAGTAATTCAAACAAAATACATTAATAGCCAAAAAACTAAATACATACTTGATATGTGGGTACTTATGTTGGGTGATAATGTCACTGTTTTTCAGCCAGACAATGTCAGGGATGGGGTTTCCAATGGCCCTGACAGCCAACTCAACCAAAGTGCCCTGCTTTATGCTGATGTTCTTCAGTTTCTCAATAAACTGAGGACGTACCAGGCTTTCTCGAGCTGTAGATGGTGAAATATATTACTGGTCAAGATAGAGTAACATATACCATATGACCATTTAGCTTGAATTGTCAAATTTGACAGATTTGTAACACGGTCTTACCATCAACAGTGAGAGTTATGGAGATAGAGGACTTTCCAGCTCTGTTCTGAGCGACAACTGTCCATTCTCCAGAGTCTTGTGGCATGGCAGGGACTATGATCAGGGACTGAGTCCCATCCTCTTTAATCACTATCTTGTGGGTGTAGTCACTAGCCACTTGTTGTCCTGAGAAGAGGAGGATGAACAGATTAAAATTAATAGGAGAAATACAATCATTCAAAAACATAAAAAGTGTTGTGTGAAGATTTTTCACTAACCATTGTGGAACCAGTATGTGTCAGGCATCGGCCTGCCAACAACCTTCAGGTCAAACCTAGCCGTCTGCCCCTCAGAGCATTTGCACGAGGAAGGCTTCATGACAAACACAGGCTTGTAGAGTCTCTCCAGCTGAGCCTCATCGGTCTCATCAAGCCTGCGAGCAGGAGAGCGTCCGGGTGAACGGCTGGAAGAGCGGCCGGGCGAGCGGCTCAGAGAACGAGGAGATGTGGACCTGAAAAAATATTAAAGTCATCAATACCAAGGTGTTTATAATGGTTAAGCATTAAAGGTATTTATCACACAACATTCTACCTGATCCTCTGCATTGCTGGCTGGGGTGTGTATCTCTGAGGTGTTCCTACTCCGGAGGGCTCCACATAGAGCTTCCCAGAGCTGACAGCATTTCCCTTCATGTTGCTGGCGAAGGCGGTGTAAACCCCCTCATCCTCTGGCAGCACCACAGGCAGACGCAGGCTGGCTCTACCATCCTGAAGAACCTCCATCTGGTAACGGCCGCCGTGCCTGATACGGTTGCCATCTTTGTACCATGCAATCTATTGAAAAAAATAAGTCTGATGAAATCCTGACACATATATTATTATTTTGACCATCACTATCAGAACATACAAACGGCTGCTTTCTCCTCTACCTTGGGCAGAGGTGTTCCAGCCATCTTGCAGTGGAAAGTGACGCCCATTCCCTCCATGATCCTGTAGTTTTTGACTGGAGTGTCGAAGGCTGGCTGCACGGCCTCGTGCTCTGCTGCAGTCACCATCAGTTCTCCGTCCTCTATCATGATCTCTCTGTAGGTGATCTTTATGATATGGAGCTCAATCTCCTGGATGATCCTCTGCTCATTGGCAGAAAGATGGAATTCCTGTGGATGTGAAGACATTTGACTGTTATTGATGCTTTGTCAAATGCTTTGTTATGTTCTGGTTGTAGACTGCAGAGATCTCCAAACTATGGGGGCACAGCCACATAAGACTCTCCATAAACCTAATCATATTTATTTATATAGCACTTTTATACAAGCATGTCTCAAAGGGCTTTAAATAGCGTCATAAAAACTGTGGCAGACGGATGGAGTATAAGAGAGGAGAGGTGAAGGAGGGGCGCTACGTGCCATTCCCCGTGTGGACGCTGCAACCCATATATGGGTGAGAGATAAAAAGGGCAGCGGCACACGAATGGAGGAGAAGGAGCAGTACGAGGAAGTAAATGGTAAACCAAGGAGAACCTGCTGTGTGCCGTTGCCCTGACCATCCGAGCGCCCCTTCCGTGTTTGACCCTTGCCTGCCTGACTACCCCGCCGCTGCCAAGACCCCCAGACTGCCTGAGGACCTGAACCCCTTGACTATTCTCAATCTGAACTAAACTGTAAGAGACTAACCCTTTCCCTCCCAGAATCAGTTATTAAAGCTGTGTTATCTGTGAATGTGTGTGGACTTCCGGTTTGTTATCTCCGGTCACGTGAACACTCCCCTCACCTCTGAGTGTGTCACAATACATACTACATCATCATATACATATCACATCTACATCATATACTACATTATATACATACTACGTCATCATATACCATACTGTACACAAACGCACTCACATCTATGGGCAATTTAGGGTCTTCAGTTCACCTGTCTTGTGACTGTGGGATGAAACTGGAGCACCTGGAGGAAACCCGCGCGAACACGGGGGGAACATGCAAACTCCACACAGAAAGAACCCACAACCTTCTTGCTGTGAGGCGGCAGTGCTAACCACTGAGCCATTGTGCCACCATAAACAGATTCCCTGCCACTGAAATGGTTCTAGGAAGTAGTCTGCCATATCTTTTTAGCGTAGAGATTTCATAAAAGCTCTGTCGTAGTGGTTCTGAACATTTAATATATCTAAATAATCAAACAGCAAACTCACTGAGGAGGACCAAGAAGAGTTAGAGAGAGGCAGAACCGGCATAGATTAGTGAGCTAGAAAACCTCCATCCTTGTTTTGATCCTACCTGTCCAGAGATGATGGTGGTGGTCCTCTGTTCCATCGTAGTAACGACGGGGGGAACGTCTGCCACCATGATCCCCTGCACCATGGCTGTCACTTCAGTCTTAAAGGTTGCTTCTTGTTTCTTCATGTAGGCTTCATATTCATCTGTTAGCAAAGCAAAACATTTTAAAATTAGGGGGACTAACTTTTACATTTTATTTTGTTCCTTTGCCAAGCATTTCTTACATTAGGAGGAAAACGTTTATGTACAGTATTTGTCCTTCAGCCATTCTTTTTTGTATTGATAGCATTCCTTATTCAAATCATCGGGCACCACTGGTCTTAGCATGTGGCTAGCAGTAACCACTGATATCAATGAGGAATGTTAACAACGATAACAAGTCACTTTTCAGTTTTTGTAATACATTGGAAGACATATTATTTCCTTTAATCATATACACCATGAAATCAGAGAAGAAGCAGTGCCTCTATAGACAGAAGGCTGAATAGACAGAAGGATGTTTTATAGTAGCTACGTTCTTCATTGTATCTTTTAAAATATTGATTAAGGCTGTACTGTCATGGGTTAAATACTTCTGAAGAGTTTTCTTCCATTCTGATGTATCTCCACTTTGTGTTTGTGCTTTGCTTTATCTAGATGTTAGTTTTCTGTTCCACTTCCATGTTGACGTACCTTCCTCCAGCAGATTGGCAGAGGCTGAGACTTCTCCAAGCTGGTTCTTGGCGAAAACTGAGTACTCTCCAGCATCATCAGCGAAGGTCATGGAGATCTCCAACCTGCAATCTCCAGTCTCGTTCTTGTAGGCAACTTTGTATCTGATGGATGGTGAGAAAAAAATTCATTAAAACAAGACAAATATGATTAAAGTATTCAGGGATAAGACAACACAAAAAGTAGGCAAAAGAAGAAAAAAAAGCTGCTAGCAACGAACAGGTTACCACAACATGGCAAAAAATGCACTGAGTTCACAGACTGCCCCACAAGGCATTATGGGTATTATACTTTGTTATTATCACAACACAAATGGCTGTATTTTCTTCAAATCTCAACTTATTAAAATGTGTCTCAGTACATATTTCTAAGTTGAAGCTTCTGACTAACCTGTAAAATTTCAAGTGGCTTGATTACTTTCTCATGATTTTAGTCAGTGAAACTATTTGTGCAAAGAAAAAAAATTATAGGTTAATAACTTGGCCATTTTTACACTTTTACAATTCAAATTAATCAAAGGCATACCCAATTAATTTACTTGCCAATTTACTTGACAAAATTGTGTAATTCTGACTTGTGGTTCATGAGAAAGATATTTGAAAGGCTTTTCAAAACAATTATAAATGGCGGCCAGAAATATATGTAGAATCAGGGTGCGCATGTGCAGATACACATCTGTACCAAGTTTCACAACTCTTCGACTGATGGTGCGGCAGGGCTGAGCCTTGACTTTGAGGTTATTATATGCCATATTAGAAAAAAAGTTACACAAAAAGAAAACTGATATCTACACTACAAAATGTAAGTTCACTCCAAAACCTTAAATAAAAAAGTATAAAATATAACATCCTTATATATTACAGTCATCTAAGAGAAAATAGATACATTTGCGCTCGTTGCATACCTGTATCCGGTAGTGAGGGGCACACCACTCTTCTTCCAGATGATGTGAGGTTTGGGGCTTCCTCCGATCTGGCAGTCGAAGACTACACTTCCTCCCTCCACCAGCTTCTGGATGCTGGGCATCTTGATGAAGAAGGGAGCGGCGGGTAAAGTCGTCTCTGACTCTGCCACACTCACCTGGGACATGGTCTCCTCTCTGGCTTCCTCAATCAATCTAGAAGAAGATATCACTTATTAGGATTATCTGGATCAAATTGGACCACTAGAATTACTAAATTGGCTTATTGGAATTGTATTTATAATAATGTTATATATAGTATAACAGTATACAGATATATTTTAGGCACTTGGAATATCTAACATATCTATTATAGCTTTAGAGTTATCCATGTTTTTATGATCCATCAGGATCTGTTTCATAAAACAACGTAAGAGGTGTTTTAATATACTCACACTTTTTCTTGAGCAGTTTCAACGTGTTCAGTGACGGCAGCCATCTCCTCTCTGCTCTCAATCTCCTCTGACACTGGAGGAGAAAAACAGAGTTGGTCTCTGCTAGAATGTACCATGTAGGATTGTTCTGGGTTTAGTTACTTGTAGATTATTTGTGTTTTGTTTCTACTGACCCTGAACAAGCAGGTAGCAGGAAGTGCTGACGGTTCCCGCCTCGCCGGTGGCGGTGCAGGTGAAGCGGCCGCTGTCTTCAGCGAAGGCCTCGCGGATCACCAGGCAGGCGAATCCGTTCTCGTAGCTGATCTGGAAGTCGATGGAGCTCTCGATCTTGTAATCCTCTCTGAACCACATGATGACAGGAGCAGGGTGACCGCTGATCTGGCACTCCAGGGTCACAGACTCACCCTCCGTCACTGTCAGGTTCTTCAAGCCCTGGGGACAAAAACACATTTAGAATGCAAGACAATAAATATAACCCTTCCACAGCTAAATTAATAGATTTTCTTGACTGGTTATGAGGAGAACCAAGTTACTCACAGCCACCAATGTGGGAGGAACCACGCCCTCACCAGGAAAAGGCACGGGTGCTGCCTCCACCACCTGTGGTATAGTCACATCTCTGTTAGCATCCAACAATTATCAAATAGTACATGTATTTTAGAATCTCACAATTGGCAAACACCACTTCCATAACATAACAAACACACAGAGGACAAGACTTTGGACTCGCTGTTCACATTCAACATGTAAAGCTGTGGACCAAGAGGGCGTGGCACAGAAAATGGAGTGGAGGCTGGATGGGCTGAAGAGGTGAGAAGGAGGTTGTCAGTAGCATCGGGGAACACGTTAAAGTCTTAATTAGGGGGATGGTTACGCCTGGATTTCCACAGAAATCAGAGAAACTTGAATTTAACACTATCTGAGCAGATTTGTAGTTTTGTTGCTGGTTTAACATGGTTAAACCATCAGATCTTCAGTTACACATCAAGTTTTCTCTTCCTGTGTAGATCCAGTCTATTTAACTGGATTACAAACCTGGGCTTCCCAGTCCTCATATATTCTGTCCATGCCCCCTGCCAACATCACCCCCGTCTGTAACTGAGTCTGATATAAGTCTTTAAGAGGGGGGGGAGGCTCTGGCGTCACTCTCATCTCCACAATTTTACGAGAAGGACTGGGAGACTTGACTGGCTTGATGATCTTTCTAGCGGCAGAGGGAGAGGACAACTCTTTCTGCAGTGAGGCGATAGCAGAGCCTGCCCTGGAAACCTGACCAACCCAAGGAGAACAGCGTTACCATTAGCAACAAGAAAAATATATTTTCAATATCGGTTTATTTTGGTTAAGCCACTGCACAGGTAGGGGTCTACGTTAGTTTTATTAAAGCTACAAAGGGAATTTAAAATAAAACTGGAATAGATACTGAATTAAGTATGTTTATTGATTAATGGGTAAGGAAAAAACGCAGTTAAGAGTACATTCGATTTGTTATACTGTGTAAGTAATTTAATCACTTCTAAACTACTGTTCACAACATGGTTTGCATCTCAGGCAAGCAGTAACAACCAAACAAATGTTGAGCTGGCTATTAGCTACAGTAAGGTTTCTATTACTTTAGCTTTCCATTTCCACCTGGTGAAACACTTTATTCACATATTAGTGAAAAGGTTTGATGGATTATTTGTTAGGTTCCACTCTTCCTATGCAGGTTGTTTCCTACTACTTGCCCAATGTTGCCTGTCCTTACCTCATAGCTAGGATCAGGTTTAGGGACAGAAACTTTAGAAACTGTGAAATGTGGAACTGGGGACGGGGCGAGACCAGTGTCCACATGGAAGGAGGTTTCTGTCGGTCTCTGTATCTACAGCAACCAACAGAGTTCACATGGAGCGGTTACAACCTCAAATAGATTTCAACAGTATGAAAAATATATATCTAAAGGTTTAGAGTCTTTATCTGGACATATTGGGAAAAATGACATATTTATGAAAATATTTTTCTTCAGTTTAATTAAGAAATTATCCTAATTATCGTAATGCACTGGTTTAAATAAATATCACTTGTTACATGATAATTTTACTTGATTCAAAACATTTACATTAAATAGGAAAAATTATCTTAAAAGTGCCACCATTGTTCATGTTCTCATTGAGCACTGCTATGAAAGGCATTAAAGCTCTTAAAAGCAGCGTATTAAGATTGTTTCTTATATAACAAAATGCCTTGAAATAGGCTAGATGAACCTGATTACAAGGTCAAATCCCTTGCTAAGCTTGTCATCTCTCCTCGCTGAAGGCCTGTCTAACCTGAGAGGCCAGCAGGGTTGGTTCAGGGGTAAAGTTCTGAGCAGCAGCAAGCACTGGGCCAGCCTGCGTTCTCACTGTCCTGCTGGCCTGGTACTGTTGTTCAGCAGCCTGCTGCCTTAACTCCGCCTCTACAGCCTCCTCTTCAGCCTGACCGCCCTCCACATGCATGGGCTGACGAACACGAGCGAGGTCGACAGCGGCCATCACTGTGGCCACCGCCTCGGCTTTGTTCCCTCCCTCAGCCTGGAGACAACGAACATTGGGTTGGATACAGCACATAGATCTCAGGGCATCCATGGCAGGAGGTTGGCGGGCTGGTAGACAGACACTCGACCAAAACCCAAAGCTAGAAACTCAAATACTTCTAAATGATATACACAACAGATCAGCAAAAGAAAGGGTGTTCCCATGACAATCATCATCATCATTGAACGCATGGCAGCATGCATCGTGCAACATTAAACCTGAAACATGCAGCTGGTTATGACCCATGCAAAGAAGATGCACTCTGTTTGGTTGAGATTTCTTCATACGGAGCAGATACCGCGAGGTCAAAGGTGAAGGAGAGCGGGTGTGAAGTTCAGTGGTGGCCGATGTGATCTAACGGTGAGAGTTATATTATATTATTAGACTAAAAAGACTAGGAGTGATGACCTGATAGACTGTGATCAGTGTTGCGATGTGAAGGTGAGATTCAGTGATCACAGCTGAATCTCTGTGAATATGTTTACAGGCGCACTAATAATTAGATCTTAACCCGATTAAGGCAATACTATTGAAACTGTCATGTAAATGTGTCTATCTGATTATCTTAAAGTCACAATGAGCACAACAGCATTCTGAGAGCATCCTGCTTCCTTAATGTCATGTATTTCCTGTTGAAACAGGATGTTGGAGGTGGGACATAACGTGGGGATGGATCATTCAAAATTGTAAACCAATGGGAGATCAGTTAGGGAGAGAAAGGCTGTTTTATTGGATGGGAAGGCGGAGGGGCGGAACTGTTCAAAAATCTGTGATGTTTTATTGATTGGAGTTTTTATTTAGGCCTCCTGGTGTAGTATGAGGTCACCACTAAAGACACTGTTTTCCAGGAAGTAACAGTGAAGGCATTTTTATGTCAAAATGCAAGAACATAATGCCATTATATATTTTCTGGGCATTTATTGATAAATAGATGTACAGTATATGATGACGTGGAAAATGAGCTAACAAGGTGAAAAGTAATTTTTCATTGAATTGTGATTTTAATTGGAGTAAGGTCATAATCAGAATAATTATAACCTGGTTAACACACCTACTGTAGGTAAACGCCTCAGTCAGATGTGTTTGGTTTTCAAACTGTGCCAGTCAAAGGTCTCCATGTTGTACTTACAAAGCAAACACCATGGAGCAGTGCATATAAAACGGGTTATTAGAGAAACCCCTTTACTTCCAACCATGTAAACGTTGAGCTGATTTCTCCCAGTAATCTGAGTATTGGTAAAAACACTCTGATCTGCATCTCCATCTACCTGCACCTCCTCTGAGGCCTGAAGGAGAGGAGGCACTGAGGAGGAGGAGTCCAGATGCGGGAGTCTGTGCTCCTCAGTGTAAAGTGCATCTGTTTTCCTCTGTGGGACGGCACTGTGGGGTGGTGCTAGTTCCGACCGCACTGAGTGTGGAGCATCTGTCTGTCTGTGTGTGTCTGTGTGTCTCTTTACAGCAGAGGAAACCTCTATAGCTGCTGCTGAGCTCTGCACAACAGGAGCAGGAGAGCACAGTTAGCCTGCAGCGTGATGACACTCAGGGTATGGACCGTCACAAATGAACAGTTGAGACATCCACCAATCGAAAAATGTGACAGTTACTTAGTTGACAGTGCCAAACTGAAACAAAATGTGAAGCTTTTTAAAGGATAGTGGGGAATTAAAGTTCTTGGTTGGCTAAACGAGATACTTTTATAGACAAGATCCTATCCGATTTGAGAGATATTCAACAATGAACTCCTCGCTTTAGTGTTTTGGAAATTAACTCTTCATATGAATTAATAGGTAGAGCAGAAATATGGATCTATACATCATAGATGCAGACAGGTTGAAACACGATAGGCAAACATTCCTGGATTCCTAGATTTTTCAGCAAACAAGACACATTTTAAATAAAAACTCAGATGTTGTTGCTAATATTTGCTACGTTTG
The DNA here is from genome assembly GCA_900312575.1 of Acanthochaenus luetkenii. NCBI lineage: Eukaryota > Metazoa > Chordata > Actinopteri > Beryciformes > Stephanoberycidae > Acanthochaenus > Acanthochaenus luetkenii. Next base: position 2,133 of record OMOT01088391.1, on the reverse strand, counting down.
AATACAATGAAAGATCTTTTTTTATAATGTACAACTGAATTTATAGGACGGATATTGAGCTCAGCAGCAGAATACTATGTTAGGAGCCACCACTCTGAGAAAACTATTCATAATAGTTCGTATTGTAGTTTTTCTATTTGTATTCATTGTGCAGCCTGAATCCCCAAGTGAATTAAGGCTCATTAAAGGTTTGTGTAATGTAGCTGCTGATAAGTTTCTGCACCCGTGCCACCACAACAAATAAAGTGATAGTGATAGAGCTGTGTTACTGCACAGCAGATGGAGGGCGTTACATGGTTACAGGTGTTGGTATTTGTAGTCTACCTGCTCTCCAGACAGCGCGGCCTCAGGCTGGCCTCGGCTGCGAGCCTGATCCACAGCCGCCACCACGGTAGCCACCGCCATGCTCATATCATCCTGGGAAACATGCTCGTCCTGACGCATTTACAGCACATCAGTTCATTCCACACATCAAATCAAATATATTCACTCAACATACAACAGGCAGACCTGGACCGCAATACAGTTTCATTGCACAACATCCGGTTAGTTTAGTTATCGTGCTATATACTGATTCATTATTCAATATGCATTCATTAAATATTGCTGCAATCGTACCGTTTAGATTTAATGGAGAATTCCATTATTTTGAGTCAAATCATCACAAGCATTTCAAGTCAGAAACAGAAAATCCATCCCAGAAACAGTGGAATTCCCCTTTAACTAATCTGCAGGCACAAGTGAAGCTTTAAAAACTTTCAGTGAGTCTAACTATCAAGCCCCCCCCACACACACACACACACACACACACACACACAAATACACACACACACACACGTACACACACACACCCAGCGGCCCCACCCTTACCTCTCCAGCGGTGACTTGCTGCTCCCAGTGTCGCTCCATGTGCATCTGGGTGGCAGAGGCCTGCATCTGGGTGGCAGAGGCCTGCATCTGGGTGGCAGAGGCCTGCATCTGGGTGGCAGTACTGGTCATACTGGTCATACTGGACATACTGGTCATACTGGTCATACTGGCATAGCTGGCCTCGGCCATGTAGTCTCCCTGCTTCCAGGGGGGCAGGACCTCTGGAGAGGCAGAAACCTGCAGAGGAAGGGCACCGTGGTGATGATGATGAGGATTATTATTACTTTAAGTCCTGTGCTTCTATTGTTCTTAAAGTGTCCTGATTCTGGATCTGATCTACTTCTACATACAAGGCAAGTTTGTTTGTATAGCACCTTTCATACACAAAGGCAATTCAAAGTGTTTCACATAGATACAGAATAAGTATAGAAGAAAAAATGTATAAAATAGTAGTACGATTTATTTAAAAAAATTGGTTAGGACTCTAGCAGCGGCGTTTTGAATACACTGAAGCTGTCGAACAGCTCTTTTAGATAGGCCTGACAGAAGACCATTACAATAGTCTTCAACAGTTCTCACCCGTTTCCTGGTCATGATGGGAGACCTGACCGGCCTGATGGGAGAAACTGACAGTCTGGAGGAGGGAGACACGGGTCTGGAGAGGACAACACAACAATACACAATGTAGATACATTCAGTCTAGTAACACCAAGTCTATATTGTTTCCATTTCTATAGTCCAGAATTTATCCTGACTTGTTACATTTGACTGGTTTGGAAGATGTTCAGAATATGAATAGTGAGTTATATACAGTATATAATACAGCTGAACTTGATTCTACAGGTAACATCACTATATGACTGTCAGTATATAATACAGCTGAACTTGATTCTACAGGTCACATCACTATATGACTGTCAGTATATAATACAGCTGAACTTGATTCTACAGGTCACATCACTATATGACTGTCAGTATATAATACAGCTGAACTTGATTCTACAGGTCACATCACTATATGACTGTCAGTATATAATACAGCTGAACTTGATTCTACAGGTAACATCACTATATGACTGTCAGTATATAATACAGCTGAACTTGATTCTACAGGTCACATCACTATATGACTGTCAGTATATAATACAGCTGAACTTGATTCTACAGGTCACATCACTATATGACTGTCAGTATATAATACAGCTGAACTTGATTCTACAGGTCACATCACTATATGACTGTCAGTATATAATACAGCTGAAC
>OMOT01088387.1:10044-27061 GCA_900312575.1 Acanthochaenus luetkenii | reverse complement strand
GAGTCGGTTAAATCAGGTTCGATGGGTTCCTACACCTGAGGGTGCACCATGTCTACGGGCCCTATGAGCTGTTGTTACCTCCGCCAATGGAATTGGTGGGAGGTTATGTTTTCGCCCCTGTTTATGTGTTTGTCTGTTTGTCTGCACACAAGATATCTCGAAACATTATGGACGGATTTGGATGATTGGTGGAGAGATAGGTTATGGGACAAGGATCAATCGATTACATTTTGGCGATGATCCCGATGCAAAGGGGCTCTTTGGTGCAGCGGAGGTATGCGCTCTACCGAGTGCCCTCTATTGAGGACAGGGATGAGAGAGAAATACATAATGTAGTGGACAGGAAAGCAAGAAGTAGAAAAGTTAGAGTAAGTTACAAGAATATTCCTAAGACACCATAACCGTGTCCCTATTCTGTGGGCTTCTGTCGATGAATTCCCGCAGACAGGCTCCCTTATCTTTGTGCGCCCAGAATCTTCGTGCACGGAGGCTGATGCTGTGGAATTACAAGTGCTACTATATCCGACTGCTCTAGTGAACCAAGCCTGAGATAACACAAATGATTCTACACTGCAGACACTACAACTCGTTAATCAATCAATCAATCAGTCAGTTTATTTATATAGCCCTTTTATACAAGCATGTCTCAAAAGGTTTTACATTGCAACATATATACATACTACATCATATACATACTATATGATACACTACATCATATACATACTACACAAAACTGCATACAAACACATCTGTGGGCAATTTAGAGTCTTCAGTTCACCTGACCTGCATGTCTTTGGACTGTGGGAGGAAACCGGAGCACCCAGAGGAAACCCACGCAAACACGTGGGAGAACATGCAAACTCCACACAGAAGGGACCGGGGCGGAGGTTTGAACCCAAGACCTTCTTGCTGTGAGGCGACAGTGCTACCCACTGAGCCACCGTGCCGACCAATGCTTTATGACATGGAGTTCATGTTAATATATATGTTGACATATACATATTTGCAATAATTGAATTAATTCGCTTAATTAATTGCCTCATTAGCATAGGAGGCTATGTTTAATATGTCATGGTGATTATGGCAGGATATTAGACAAGCTTGAGTGCCTCTTGTTTTGTTTGTTTTTTGTTGCAATTTCTATTTAACTGAGTCAATGAAGAGCAAAATGTTATTCACAGTGGATTGCAATTGTATAATAATTGCAGAGGTTTATTATTTAACTGATGGAACTGAAAGTGTTTTGACCTTGCACAGCAATGCACAGTTTTGGGTGCGTCCCCAGTACTAATACTCTATGTATTAATAATCCTGGGTCCCTGGAAGAGAGGCTAAATTGACACAGTTAATTAATGGCTTGTGTAAAACATTTTAAAGATTCTTTCTATTCCAGAAGTGAAGGTTAGGAGTGTCGGCAAGTTATCAGCTGCTCTACTGACCTTGAACATTAGTAACTGTTAGAAACATAATTATCCCCCTTATCTACCACTATCTACCCAACCGATAACAAAACCAGTGTGTCTGTGTGTGTGGCAGAGAGAGACATTGACAGAGGGACAAATAGAGAATATGAATGACAGAAAGCATACTGTATCATATCATATGCTTTGGTTGACTTAATCTTTCAAGCATCAATAAATTGCACTTTTTTCACAGATAATGGAGCTTGTTTGAAGATTAGCAGACTTTAGCAATGAAGCAATCAAACTTTATTTCATTCGGTCATTTTCCATAACCTCATGTTCCTATTCAGGGTCACTGGGCTATGGAGCCTATCCCAGCATGCATGCAGGGAAACACCCTGGACAGGTCGCCAATTCATCACAGGACTAACACAGATGTCTACTGCCCTAATATCTAAAAAAAGTTACTTGTTTAAATATTTAGTGTTTGCTACCCTCTTGTGGATGCTGAATTATACCAACCATTATACAGTTACAGTATCACAGTGAACAGTATAAGGTCATGTGACTTACCCACTAATCCTAGATCAGTACTCCTATTCTAAGATGCTTGATAAGTGAGGCCCCAGGTATGTAGCAGATGCCCTAAATGTGTTTCAATTTGTGTTTCACCAACATGAAAAGCAAGTAAGACACAAATAAATGATACAAAGACAGTTGAACAAGTATCATTCATAATTCTGTGGAATATTCATGCATTTAAAAAATCAAAGAAAATGTGAATATATGTAACAATAGAGCAAATGGTTGTATTTAAAGAACGCAACTGATCATTTCAATTTTAGAACATGTTAAGTAGACATGTATGAATGAAAAGTATGAGAGGAAGTATAGATTGTGGCAGACAGAGGGAGTTTAGGAGGGGGGAGGTGAAAGAGTATGTGCCGTTCCCCACATGGACGCTACGGACCATATACGGACGTCCAACCCAATCAGCAGCAGATGCGGGACAGCCGAGACAATTAGGGAGATCGGGCAGGGCCAATCGGGGAAGAGAGCGGCAGGCTTTAAATAGAGGGAGAGAAGGCAGAGAGGGATGTGTGACCCATGGGGGAGTTGGAGGAAGAGTGAGACAGAGAGAGCGTGATCGAGGAGTGACTAGAGCGTGTATGACCGACCGGACTGAGAACCCTGCTGTGTGCTGGACCACTGCCCGTCTGAGAACCCGCTTGGCTATCGACCCCCGCTTGTCTGACAACCCTTCTCTTGCCTTGACCCCCAAACTGTGTGAGAGACTAACCTGTTACATCCCTGAGACAGTTATTAAACCGCTGTTTCTGATATTTCTCTGTGTGGACATTGACTTTGTAATTTCCGGCCACGTGGACACTCATTTCACCCACGAGTGTGCCACAAGATTAAATGCAGGGATTTAGTTGGTGGGTAAACCTACCTACTGTCAAATCAGTTTAAATACTTTTTAGGCTGATGTTATGGTTTATATAAAGTTCGGACCCAAGCACAGACACAGGAGGAAAAGGCAGGAGGTTCCAGGTGTAATGGTGTATTTAATCCAAGCAGGGTGACACAGGTACAGGTACAGAGTCATGCATAGGAAATATGCAGACTAGGTATCGAGAAAACAAATCATACATATCATACTTAACAACCTTAACATACTTAAGCAGCACCAGACAGACGGTGAAACAGAGACTATATACCCACAAGGGTTAATGACACGATATGACCCAGCTGTGAAACCACGGGGCACATGGGAAACACACAGGGGCCCTCTGCTGGCCTAAATGGGCAACAGCAGAGGGCAGACAGGGAAGTCCAGGCGGGGTCGTAACAGACGTAAGTCTTTATATTATTGTCGTAAAATCAAACTGATGTGTGTCTTATGAGGATATGGTCTTTTAAGAGGAAAACAAACAATCTGAAATTAAAGTATCATTTCTTTTGTAAGGGACATTTGATGTCTTTGATCACTTGGTACTACATCAAAGATTCTCGATATGAGGGTCACAAAAGGGAGTAGAACCTACTGAGACAAATACAAATGTACAATATTAAACATACCACATGTCTTTTTTGTTGTTACAAATAAGCAAGTAGCCTAATATGAAAGACCTGCAAGAACTAGGCTTTTGTTTTTATGTTTGTAGCGGTTGCTCTCCGTGAGAGTTTTAGTTCCTGCATGTGATAACATGATCCAATTTTTAGTTATTCTATACTTTAGTCTTTAGCCTAGACCATGGGACATCTAAAAGTACCTCATTTGATGACCTCGGTGCTCTAACTGGGGTTCGAACATGGAGAAGTTCAACTAGGTACTGAGGGGCCAGACCGTTCAATGCCTTAAAACAGTGTTTCCCAACCCTGGTCCTCGGGGCACAGAGCACTGCTGGTTTTCATTTCAGCCATCTAGTCAGGGAAGGATTTACAACTGGGACGCCAGGTGAATGCAATTAACTACCTGGTAGGAGAGAAAACCAGCAGTGCTCTGTTCCCTGAGGACCAGGGTTGGGAAACACTGACATAAAGGCATGGATAACCCTCTCGAGGTCATTGGGAGAGAGGTAGGGCTTTATTTTTGACAGGAGCCTCAACTGAAAAAAGGCGCCTTTTACAACAGAGCCAATTTGTTTGTCGAATTTAAAACCACTACACAATTGTGCCCACTAAGCTCATTACCAAGTTGAGGATCATGGGTCTAAACACCTCCCTCTGCAACTGGATCCTGGACTTTCTGATGGACAGACGCCAGGTGGTGAGAATGGGTAACCTCTCCTCCCCTCTGCGCGCGTGATCAGTCCCCTCCTGTACGCCCTGTTCACGCATGACTGTGTGGCAACGCACAGCTCCAACACCATACTTAAATTTGCAGACGACACCACCATCCTGGGTCTCATCTCCAACAACGATGAGACAGCCTACAGGGAGGAGGTTAGCGTCTTGGCAACATGGTGCCAGGACAACAACCTCTCTCTCAACGTCTGCAAGACTAAGGAGATGATCCTGGACTTCAGGAAACGACAGGGTGGGGGTCACGCCCCCATTCACATCGATGGAGCTGAAGTGGAGAGAGTCTCTTGCTTCAAGTTCCTCTGTGTGTTCATCAATGATGACCTCTCCTGGTCCAGACAATCGGACGCGGCAGTAACAACTGCCCAAAGGTGCCTATACTTCCTGCGGAGACTCAAGAAGTTTGGCACGTCTATCAAAACACCACCCAACTTCTACAGGTACACCATTGAGAGCATTCTCACTGACTGCATTACTGCCTGGTATGGCAGCTGCTCCGCTGCTGATCACAAGGCCCTCCAAAGGGTGGTGAAGATAGCGGAGCGCATCATTGGCTGCCACCTCCCGTGCAAGGCATTTACCACACACAATGCCTTAGGAAAGCATGGAAAATCATAAAAGACATGTTATAATTGCCTTTATGTTGAAACGTCATTTATGTATACTTATTCTGTATTTTTCTACAGAACCTAAGTTCCTGTTTTTTTAGTTTTCCACTGAGCTCTTATCACACAATGTATGTCCTTGAAGGGTCTGGAACTGTAAGATAGCATAACTGGTTAGAACTGGTTTGTAGAACAGAAACAGAAACTAATGAAAACATCTCTTCTTGTTAGGAGGGTCTGTTATATTAGATACACGCCCACAACAACACACACACACGTTGTTTAATACATTCAAAGAACAAAGCGTGGACAGTGGTTGGCCTGTCCACGTCACTGGTAACTGGCCAATTACATTCGGTTGCGTGAAAGTCCAACCTCTCTACGGGGCCCAGCCCAAGAAAATAACTGTGAAACATTTCCGGATATTGGGGTTCATTCTGACTGAGATCTCTGCGAGAGCTCTGTCACTCTGAACCCAGCGCTGTATTACCTTACATGTGACCATAATAAATACTTTGTTTGTGACCTGAAGATTCCTCCGGTTTGTTCTTGGGCTTCCAACTAAAGAATCGGGCTAACACCTGCAAAACATGGAATATATGAACCCATACGTGTCCTTAGCTAACACTCTGCTATTTAAATTTGTTATCCCAGACATATATAAAGGCAGCAGCCTAACAAAAATAAAATTAATATCTGCTAACCTATATCTGTCTTAATCAACTAACATTATGGTTGTCTTCCAGAATCATTGCTAATTGTACTGTATCGTTGTGTCAGATGAGTTTCTCCTGATTCCCGACTATAGCTAACAACCTATCTATACATGTAAATCTAGCACACTTTTTCGCCATCCAGAAGCCCTTCCTGGATAACATTATTTAAAATCTCCAAAGATTGGACAAATGCTGTTTTGTAAAATACATGTTTTTTTATTGCAAATGTGCAAAACTTTCTTACGACCACAGAACCTTAAACACAAGTACAATTTGATTTCAAACTTTCAAAACAAGTTTAAACTTTTAAACTTTCAGCAGACAAATTTGAGCGAGGACAACCTTTGATATCATCTTTCCATTTTAGCAAGTTACTCATGGTGCTGGGGCCGTGTATGACTTATATATTCAGACACTCTTACACTCACTATTGAGACACTCACGTATACTACTAAAATACTTTTACATTCACTATTGAAACACTCACTATTGAGACACTCACACATACGTACTCTGTAAACCTATGCACGCTCATATATAAAATATTATGCATACTCGTCGTGCAGCCATGCCCTTGTCTCTGGTCCTACGTCAAAGAGGCTGGGTTCCGAGGGTTGTCTGTATAGGGGGCAGGTGTTAATTATGTGCTCGGCAGTCTGCTCAGGCTCGCAGCACTCACATGCAGCGCTGTCTGCCAGGCCCCACTTCTTCATGGATGATTTAAAGTGACCGACCCCAGTTCGTAGACAGTTCAATAAGGTCCATTGCCTGCGTGGAAGTTCGTCTCCTCCTATAGCACCACCTCCGGGGTCCCAGATGTAACCGTGGATGCGGGTGGGCCCGGCCATCTCCCACTCCTGCTTCCAAGCTGCCACCAGCCATACATTTCTGGACAGGTCCTCAGGGACAGAGTGAAGCATCTCTTGTGCCGCCTTGTTGTAGGGGTGGCGGGACTTGAGTCTACTTGGAGGTGCTGCTGTCGTTTTTTATGCAGGATGTGCCAGTCGTGTTTCTGTGCCTTTCTTGCCAGTGTGAGGGTGGCAGCCTCCCGCTGGAGGACGGCCGGAGTGATTACCGCAAGGACTGGCAAGAGGAAGACAGGGGTAGGTTTCAGGCATCCAGCTATGATCCGGAGGGCGTTTTATTGACTCTAAGTTGGAGAGAAGAGGTTATTCGTTCACATGATTCTCTAATCCAGCAGAATTGTTAATGTCCACAAACAGGTTTGTTACACAGAGCAGGTTCTCAATACAGACCATGGGTCATGGCAGCGGGGGGGTTGTAAGGCAGGCAAGGGTCATACACAGAGCGGGTTCTCAGACGGTCATGGCACTAGCACACAGCAGTGTCCTCCTTCCTATCGGTCATATACAGCTCATTCAAAGTTCGGGTTAGCACACTTACTCCTGCCACCATCGACTTGCACATGTATTTAAATGTTTTATATTTTAATGATCATATGCAAGAGATTCAGTAATGAATGCATAAGTGTTCAACAATATATATACAACCTTTTCATATGTGCATGCATGAGTGTTAGATAGTTACATATAAATATTTCACTTGTATGCGTGTAAGCATTTCATATGTATGTGTATGACACAAGTATGTATGCGTGAGTGTTTCTCATATGTGTGCGTAATTGTTTGAGACGGGTATGCATAATGTTTTATATTTGAGCGTACATAGGTTTACATACAGTATGTATGTATGTATGTATGTATGTATGTATGTGTGTTTCAGTAGTGAGTGTGACTCGATATATAAGACCTACACTGCCCCTCATAAAACACAACCAGTCTCTTTGTGAGGTGAAAGGAGAGGCAGGCAGACAGACAGCTGAAGGTAATCAACTGATTACATTACCTTGTCCAAGGTGATAAGAGAGGCCAGGTATGGTTGTGTTGCCACCATTCAACCACACTCATCAACCCCACTTCCTTTTCAGCACCATTTTCACCAGTAAGTATTGAGGCAGTGGCTCAAAAATGTATAGTAGTCTACTCATCTAGTCAGTTCTTTGTATCATAGAAGCCGTAGTTTAAAATATAATTTTCTTAACATGTGGTGGAGCCCATGAATTTTCTTTTTCTTTTTAAATCAACAGTTGCAATTAGTTTGATATTTTCACAAACCAATTTAGCAATTATTAATTAATAATTGGAAGTCAGAGTACCCAGGTCCTGTTTAGAAATGACTGATCTAGCACTGGTTGTCTAACTGGAGAATTGTGACTTTCCTGACAGCCAAAAATTCCCAGCACATGTGTTAATCTAATCACTACTAGCACTAGTGTTCATTCCAAGCAGCAGTCTTGCCAGAGCCTGAGGAGTCCAGTGTATTTGAATATGATTACACAACAGGACGGCACTTTACAGTCTTTTGGGTGCTAATTAGACTTGATTGTTAAAAATGTTTCCTAAAACCTTGATCATTCTGAGAGCTGGATCTGAAGATAATAAGTTTGAAAAGTTTTTTGGACATGTTTCTCACACTTGTGAAATCAAAGCATGGTTGAGATCATTCCAAAGTGCTACACAACAGTTAAAATACTGCATATGTATGTACAAGGCTCACTCCTTTTAATTTTCTTCCTCAGTACTGCGGTGTGTAAAATATTGTGCATCGTCTCTGCCCCTTACGAAGCAATGGCAGGTGAGTCTTGAGTAATGTACCTTGTTTCTGAGCAACCCAATTTTTTTCAAGTCATATCATTTTATTTATTTCGTCTCAATCAAATTGCTGTATTCACATTTCATGAAATCTATTGTTGCCTCAAGACTGACCACATGACAGACAATTTTATTTAGGCTCTAGCTGACAGGTTTGAAGTCACTGTCTGTTCCAGTGTACTAAGCAAAAGAATATAATGTGCTCCAGGGTTTGACCTGAGCCTAAAAATTCAAGCCTGACCCAACTATAATTTTTGGAGCCCAAACTGAGCCTGAGGGAGACAGGTTCTGAACCCAAACCCAAATAACCCCCCTGCCCTCCTAATTACATATGAAAGCATTTTTTTCAATGTTTGCATCCTTTCCCATGTTTACTTCGACTTATCTTTTGCATTATTTGATTTTATGTAAAGTGTCCTCGAGTCTGAGAAAGGTGCTTTTGAATCTATTATATTTAGGGGCGCATGGAATGTGCTGGGTGTGTCTTTGTCTTGAAGTGTAAGTGAGTGTCCACCGGGCCGGAGATGACAAAGACAATGTCCACAACTAGGAATACAGGAAACGATGGGTTTATTACTGCTTCTGGGGTGCAACAGCTTATTCTCAGAGTCCGAGGGTTAAGGCAGGAGTCTCTTTCTTGCTTACCTGTTTCAATTGATGAAGAAATGAATTATGTAGTAGTGATCTTTTTTGTTTTTCTTCTGGAATTCCTGTTAGACATGAACAATCCTACTCACACTCTGGGATCAGGGCACCTTCATCACCACCAAGTTAACCACACCAGACGGTGTTTCCACATTCAGTCACCCAGCCAACCTTTCTACATGTACCAATGGAATGTGAACATTAATCCATATTGCCACCCTGCATCTGGTAAGAACATGTCGTCATATTTAGATTAATTGAAGCATTTAAGGATGCACATGGGGATCCATAGGTTCCAAACAGCCTTCAAATGTATTGAAGTATTGCGATATAAAGGCATGGCACACTATTCTGCTTTTTTTTTTTAACTGCCAGCACCCTTTCTAAATTAAGGCACTGCACCATCGTCTTTTTTGTTGTTGACCATTCACCTTTTTAGAAGACTGACATCAACGGCTGTTGTATTAAACAAAAATGGTAAACCAACTAATCAGCAAAGTCAGTGTTTGACCATATGTAGCAGTTTGACAACAAGAATGAAAATGGAACAAGTAGCAGTAGGAAAGTTGATTGTTGTAGTTGAGAGCACATTAGCTGTGTTGTGGGAGTTTGTGGTAAGTGTCACTGACAATTGGGCAGTTTCTCTAAGTTTTGCTAGAGTGGTAGGTTTTGTATAAAGATGAGGGGGATTGAAGATGTAAGAGCATGCAACAGTGAAGAACAAATGTAAGATGATGGAACCCATCCAGAAAAGCAATGGTAAAGCTCTAGTCAGTGGAACTCATTCATGTGCCTTCACATTTGGGTAGTCAGAATAAGTGAGTCCTGGGTCCTTTGTGCTATGACTGACATACAGTGGGACCAACATGAGCTTGGAGCTGTGTTCTTAGCCTGAACCCCTGAAGATTGTGGGGCACTGAGTTCTGTACCTTTTGTGTCTCCAAACCCAGCTTTGCCATGTATGCGTCAGTACATGGCTCCATATCCATATATGTCCTGGTATCCAGGTTATGTGATGCCCCAGGCCCCGATTTACCCTGTGGACTACAGATGCATGTTCAACCCTCATCTCTCCTCATCCTCTGCATATGATGTCCACTTAAGGCACCATTATGTATGTATGAAACATGTATAGACATGAGAATTACTCTCATACAAAAAGTGTGCTGTGCTCCCTACACCTATTGTGTCAAGACTAGTAGTGTACAATATCTCTTTACATTTACACATTGCTCTTAATACTAGGGCTGACGGTATGTGAGTCAGTGCTATTCACATCATGTAAAAACAAGGCTCTTGCGCTATGCACGTCGCTTTGTACAGCACAATATTTAATCCAGCACACTCGGTGGTGCTATGTTAGCTTGCTAACAAGTAACTATATGAGCTGCAAGCTAGCAGTAGCTAGATGTCTACCTATACCCAGTCAAATAATGTCTTTGTAAAAAAAACTGGTAGTTCCATCTGAAGGTTGACATTTCGCCATGCAAATGTATTGTGGTTTGGTGTCTGTATGCCTTTTTGGAATTATTATAGAGTTCTGGGAAAAAGACGCACACAAATAAATTGTCCTTGGACCGGCAGCTGTATATCGCGTTAGGAATGTTTTTTGTAAACATAATTTTTTTTGGGTACACGTTTACACGTTGGTGTGTATATGCGGTTAACCGTAACATGACATAATAACCACAGAGGCCAATGATATTGGTCGGAAACTTGGGTAGCTCCTAGTAAGTAAGCAATCGGTTATGAAGGACGTTAGGAGGTAAATCTAGGTTGGAATATAATAGAATATACTTTCCTGTTTCAAAATGTTTTCATAAAATAAACTAGTCATGTAGTACTGATAAAACACCCTTACTATCAGTGTTCGTTATTGTGACAGACCTTCAACTGCATCCTGATTATGTCATGTGAGATGTCTCTCGTGACTAACTAGGGTAGGCTAATATTATTATAATACAGTATAATATAATCTATTATATAATAATACAGGCTTCTACTACTACTACTACTAATAATAATACACAAATGAAGAAAAGTTCAATGTTTAAGTTATTTGTAATAAACTAAACAATGATTTCCAACAGCATTTATCAATATCGACAAAAGTATATTCTCAATCTAAACTCACAACTCTGTACTTGAGATTGCTTTTTGTTTTTTAAACAATAGCATATCCACGGCTAGGCTTGTCCAGGCATCAGTTGTGATTGCGACGTATTATTGTTTCCCAACTGATCCTTTCTCTCCTCCAAGGCTCAATCATACATTTGTTGAATCTGCTGTGTCATCGTCTACAGGCTTGGGACTTCGCTAACGGTCTTGTGTCTTTCGCAATAATTTCCACGATCAGCTGGGTGATTTTTGCGGCTCTGTGGAGTGCGTGTTTTAATCGCAGTTTGTTCATTGAGCTGGTAACCCCCCCCCCTTTCACACTTAAAATGACACCACAGTGTACATGTTAGAGTTGCCGTCGATTTAAATACTTTCAGGCTATAGCTTTTCTGTTGTGTGGTTGTTTTCTCCTACTCTACTCTTACTATCTGCTGTGCAGGTCCGCCTACACGATTGATTCTCTGTGATGGCTCTCCCACCTGTACTGATTGGTTCCTGTTGTTTTGGTATGGTTTTTTTTCATGTCTGGGATGACTTAAACTATATTTTAAAATGTACAAATGCAATTGTGTTAGTCAAGATTGCAGTCACTGACTAACCTAAATAAATAACGCGCACACCTGTTTTCTATCTACCATTTATGTGTAATATTCAAGTAAGTAAAATTGAACCTCAAAACATGGAGTTACAAAGTGCTTCACATAAAGAGTGCCTATATACTCTACATACTGAAGAACATACACATACAAAACATGCACACATAGCCAGTAACAACAAGCAATTAATCAAATAAATCACAAGAAAGCAGACTCATAAAAGTGTCTTTAAAAGTCGTTTAAAACATTCAACAGATGCTGCCGATCTAATGGCTGATGTGAGCCGGTTCCAGAAGGTGGGAGCTAAGACTGCAATGGCGCGGTCACCTCTACTTTTTAATCTTGAAAAGGGGACAGCCAAAAGTCCTAAGAGGTCTCACTGGGGTGTAAAGGGTCAGCAATTCAGTGATGTAATTGGGGGCTAAACCATGTAATGCCTTGTATGTGATAGTGAGAATTTTGAAGGTCACTGGTAGCCAGTGCAGGGAGGCCAAGACGGGAGAGATATGAGACTTACGCCTGGTCTTGGTCAAGAGCCTCGCAGCTGCATTCTGGACCAGTTGAAGCCGTGCTATGGCTTGTTGGCTTAAACAGGAGAACCGTGCATTGCAATAATCTAAGCGTGATGTAATGAAAGCGTGAATGATTCACTCCATATCCTTTTCTAACGAGGACAATTTTAGCAATGTTTGCAATTGGGTATCAGTGGACTAAGATTGTGATGAATTTTCTTAGCAATATGATCGGGGCCAATAATCAGGACATCTGTTTTATCAGTTAAGCTGCAGAAAGTTACAAGACATCCACTTTTTGATGGCGGCCAGGCAGTCATGCAGAATGGCTGTTACTAAGGTCATTAGACTTGATGAATACATAAAGCTGTGCATCGTCAGCATAACAATGATGGGCGATACAATTTAATTAACTGATTATATGGCCCATAATAATATAATGAGAACAATATAGGACTGGAATTTGTTTTCAAAGACATTATTACATCCCACAAGCACTAGGAGTTGCTTAGCCACTTTGGTGATGAAAGGTAATTCTGAAATGGGTATATAGTTCTGTAGTAGAGCTGGATCCAGGTTAGTTTATTTATTTAAGAGATTACAGTGGCTCGCTTTAAATAATCAGGGAAACAACTAGAAATCAGGGACTTGTTGACAATGGAGAGTAACATGGGACTGATGGATGACAGGACATCTTTGAGGAATTTAGTGGGAATTACTGTATGTCCAGAGGACTGGAAGACAAGCGCATATTAAATATTGTATCGAACAGTTCTAGCAGAGAAATTTGTGAAAAGGGTAGAGTAGAGGATCCTTCAGCTAAGTCAGAGGAAGGAGCAGAAGGTGTTATTTAACCTAATACCATTGACCTTATCAACAAAGAAGGCTAAAACCTTTTCATAATCCACAACAGAGTTAACAGGAGCAACAACTGCGGTTTCAGACAGCAGACGGTTTATGGTGCTAAATAAAAATCTAGGATTATGCTTATTTGTGTTCAGTTCAGCAAAGTAGGCAGCTCTCACATCATTAATGTTTTGGTTGAGTGAACTCCAGACTTCTTTCATATATTGATAATAAACCTGAAGATTGGTATTTTTCCATTTGCGCTCAGCCTTTTTACGTATTTTTAAGCGGCGAATACTATAATTGATCCAAGGGGATGAAATGGTAGCAGGTACAGACCTCATAGTAAAGAGAGCAATGGTATCTAATGCCGACAAGGAGAGGATGTTAAAATGGGTAACCAAATCCATTTAAATGGAGGAACTGAGGCCAGAAGCAGAGAGGATAGAAAATAACACATTTATGATCACAGATCAAATCCTCTTAAGAGACTGAGTTTAATGACAAACCCAAAGTAAAAACTAGATCCAGTGTATGACCATGAGTGTGCATCGCCCCAGATATGTTGGACCAAATTGAAAGTTCAGTGATATTTAAAAACTCAAGGGCAAAAGCATTTGAAGGGTCGTCAATGTGTGTTAAAATCGCCGGCGATGATAACTTTATCATATTTGACAATAGTGGATGATACCTAGTCGGAGGATTCAGATAAAAACTAACTCTGGTTTTGGAGGGCGATGGATTAAAATACAGTAGACAGGATTGTCACTTTCGACTTTAAACATGAGCACCTCAAAACTACTAAAAACATCAGTGTTGATGACTACATTTACAATTATTTTTGAAAACCACAACCAGGCCACCACTGCGGCTGTTTAACCTTGGGGAATTAAAATAACTAGTTAGTTGGACAAAGGTCAATAAGTGGCTAATTATTACCAGGCTTAAGCCAAGACTCTGTCAATAGCAGAAAATCTTAGAAAATATTTAGAGCAAAGGTCTTATTAGATAGTGATCTGACATTATACAAGGTGAAATTAACGGACATGATGGGCAATAACAATTGTCTACTGCACTTAATGTGAATCAGATTATTCTTATTAATGGCAGGGGAAATGAAAGGAATCATATTTGGTCTGGGTGTAATAACAGGAATGATGTGGCTGTACTTAAAGTCAATTCACGCCAGACCAGTATCAGAGTTGGGACATTGGGGAATTTAGGAAGACTTGCTGGAGTGTAGAGCCAGTTTGATGTTCATGGATAAAATATGTAATCCTCTTTGATTGGGGTGAAGAGCTGGGTGATCACAGTAATGCTGGAGCCTGATGGCCCTGGTGCCTGATGGCCCTGGTGCCTAATGGCCCTGGTGCCTCATACCCAGACTCGTATCTTGGCTATGGAAATGGGAAGAAGACTAACAATGTGAGGATCCGTTCACTGACCCAAGGGCTGAAAAACTGCTCTTGTTAAAACATCTATCCAATTCACAAAAACATGTTGAGCAAAATGAGAAAAATCTAAAGCAAATGTGTAAAAAATGGTCCCTCAATCTACAATTGTAGAATACATTTTGAAACTAGCATGAAATAAAAAGTAAAATATCATGTTTGATAATGAAATGCCGATAAAACATATTCCGAAGGAACGCGAATGCATCAGTTAGCGTTAGGTTGTTCCTTTACATGAACAACTGATCAGGAGAAGGGGGCCGGTCAACGTAAACAACCGGCATTGGACCTCATTCTGGAACACATTTACGCAAAAGATAAGAAGACATTTCTTCTTAAGTCCACTTACAACGTTTCCAGGACAATTCTGGTATTCCTGAATGGTTTCTTATCTGGGATTTGTTCTTAGCTAAAAACTGGATTTAAGAACACGAAAGAGCAGTCGTAAGTCGGCCAGACTGGAGTGCGCCGTGTTCTTAAGGGCTGAATTTGTGTTCACATCAATCCTACAGACATCCTCGGATTTAATTAATTATAATGATAATAAATATGGGAATATTTGTATCATTAAGAATTACGTTTAACATTTATAGTCATGATTGTACGAGGCATCGTGACAAAATAAATAAAAGCACTGCACGAACACTGCAAATGGTAAATAAGCACTAAACTAAATCTTGTGGATATAGCCTTAGTGAAATAGAATGGACACATATAAACGTAAATATCCATAACTAAAAGATATCATATCATGGGCCTACATAATATAGATGGGGCCTATCAAGATCGACAAGTATACTCATGTATTAAAAAATCATTATTCTTACATCTTTAGTTTTCTTATTCTTGTCTGCCTGTCCATATTTGTCTGAAGAGATGATCAAGTTTGTTTATTTGTCATTCCAACCATATCCATAAAACCATACATATACAGGGTGCAAAAGAAACGCATACATACATAAAAACACACAAGGACAATTAAGAGACCAGTGCTATACTAAAAATATCTAATATAGAGAAAATGAGTCAACTAGATCTAACTGAGCAACAATAAATGGAATTACAGAATAGTTTAATACAAACTGGTAATTGTGCGAAAAGCCATTACGGCGCCTTACACAACATTTTAAATAGTTGATGCGCAAAGTTACGTTTGGTCACCCTAATATTAATGGGCCATATACCGTCTTGTTCTGTTATTTTCTTATTATTGGTTATAATTTTATAGTCCATAAACTGTCTTGTTCTCTGTTGTTTTCTTCTTCTTCTTATTATTATTAATTTTACCTTGCTTAGTGTGGATATTGTCAGAGCCAGTGGAGAAACATTCCACTCATCTTACTGGTATGACACGGCATGTGATAAATAAAACCTTCTCTGTGCACTCTGCCCTATGGTTGTATGCCCTATAAGGAGCTGGCTGTGCGTTTCTGTACGCAAATTCAGGTGTACGAGAATGCGCCTTCACTTCAGGTTTAAGAATACATTTCCATGCATTCATGAATCCGGCGGGGCTCTTTCTTAGGGTTGGTCTTGCGAAGTTCGTAAGAAGATATTTAAGAAGACACTTAAGAAACTGTTCCAGAATGAGGATCATTGTTGTCTCTTTACCACCACCAGTATCGTTGAAACTAACAAACATGTACTGCAACATTGTTGTAAGTGCAAAATAAATACTTTCTCAAACTGGATCCATGTTCATCTAAAAAAATTGCCGCCTCCTCGTATTCCTCCTTCAGTGCTGTCGGTAGAATCCTCAACTTCAACATCACTTCTCCTCTTAATCTCTTCTAGAGCTTCTAATTGGACAGTCTGGAGGTAGTGGCAGAGAGGAGGATGAGGGGGAAGATCAATACCATCCTGGAGAACCCCTCTCACCCTCTCCATGATGAGCTGAGTCTGATGAGGAGCACCTTCAGCCACAGGCTCATCCTACCACGAAGCAGGACGGAGCGCCTTAGGCGTTCCTTTGTGCCTACAGCCATTGGACTGTTCAACACGACCAACAAGTGACCAGGGTCGGAGCGGGTGTTCGCAAGAGCTGGGACAGCACCCACGCCCACTGCGTGGTAGGAACATTGCGACGGTGAAAGAGAAAGAGAATGACAGGCAGCCACGCACACTCATAGCTAGGCTAAGCAAGACTTGTTGCCCTTCTAAGTAGACTGTATGGGTGGGAAGTATGGGGAAATGAGTATGGGAGTCAGGATTACTTCCTCACAGTTGTATAAACCACTTGATTGTTGTGTAATCACATAAAATGGTGCAATACATGTTTTTAGTTTCTTGCCAGATTTCAAATCCAATACACATTTTGTTTACATGTATTTCTAAACTGTCTCCTCCCTTGCTCTCAGTTAATGCCCTAGCTCCTATCTACAGCCATTATGTGGTGCCATTTTGTATCCGTTCTTTGTAAGCATTTAGATGATTTCATTTAAGTACAAAGTTAAACGGGATTAACCTCGACAAGATTCCTCTGAACAGGTCCAGAAAGTTGAGCAACTGTGAGGAACATGAATGGATGAAGGAGATGGTGGTTCATGATGAGCAGCAGGGGCAAGGCTATGGCCGAGGCCCAGACTACTATCCCCCTGCCTCAGTAACGAGCAAAGCTAACAAATATAAAGGGAGAGGACAAATAA
>OMOT01088387.1:0-10024 GCA_900312575.1 Acanthochaenus luetkenii | reverse complement strand
ACTGAAGGAGCAGAAGAGCCTGGGATGCCACGACAACGGCAGCATCATCTCTACAGCTACTCGAGTACCAGATCCTTGCCACAGGCCGGCCCTCCTCCCTATCTCCCTCCCCGCCACTTATACCCCAGGAGAAGGTACTTTGTTTTATACAATTTGGTCGTTGCAGCAGCAGATTTGTGCAATGGGACTTACTGCCCTTTTAATAGACTGTATGGCGAAAGGAGTATGGGAGTCAGGATTGCTTCTGCACAGTTGTATAGACCACTTGATTGTTGTGTAATCACACATGTGAAATGGTGCATTACATGTTTTTTGTTTCTTGCTAGATTTCAAATCCAATACACATTTTGTTTGCATGTATTTCTAAACTGTCTCCTCCCTTGCTCTCGGTTAATGCCCTAGCTCCTATCTACAGCCATTATGTGGTGCCATTTTGTATCCCTTTGTCAGCATTTAGATTTCATTTAAGTACAAAGTTAAATGGGATTAACCTAGACAAGATTCCTCTGAACAGGTCCAGAAAGTTGTGCGACTGTGAGGAACATGAATGGGTGAAGGAGATGGTGGTACGTGATGAGCAGCAGGGGCAAGGCTATGGCCGAGGCCCAGACTACTATCCCCCTGCCTCAGTAACGAGCAAAGCTAACAAATATAAAGGGAGAGGACAAATAAATCCCCCACCCAGGACTTACAGTGGTTAGAGATTTGTAAAGTACTCACACTGATGACTTCAACTGTGAAAATGGAGGTCACAAATTGTAAAAGCAAACAAACTATAACAAATAATACTACATAAAAATTACATTCAATGATCCCGGGCCCTAAAAGGCTACATCCAATAACAATTCTATGGCTACATCATTGAAATGCATGATACACTTTTCAATGATCTGTGGGGCCAGTAGGCAGGCAGGCTGTATACCAAAAAAATACAATAGTTAAAAATACACAACAGTAAAAGACAATCTCACAGTATTTCCCACAAATACTTGTGGTAGACGGAGGGAGTTTAAGAGGGGAAAGATTAAGGAGGGGCGGTGCGGGCCGTTTCCTGCAGGGGCGCTAGAGCCCAGAGACGGCCATCTGCCCCAATCAGCAGCAGATAGGAGACAGTTGAGCCCGTTAGGAGGATCGAGCAGGGCCAATGGGGAAAGACAGTGGCAGGCTTCAAATAGAGGGAGAGAAGGCAGAGAGAGGTGTGTGACCCATGGAAGGAGGAAGGAAGAGAGTGTAGCGAACAGCGAGCGAGGATGGAAACGAGTGTGTATGACAGATCGGACTGAGAACCCTGCTGTGTGCTGGATCCCTGCCTGTCTGCGAACCCCCTTTGGTATCGACCCCTGCCTGTTTAACGATTCTTCTTCTGCCTTGACCCCCGGACTGGATGACAACCTGAGCTGTACGTCGAACCCTAGAACGGACTACGACTACCCCCTCAGAGTCATTGTTAACCAGAGACTGACACCTTGCCTGCCGGAAACAGGTATTAACTAGCTGGTTCCGGTATTGCTCCGTGTGGACAATCCCTTTCTGAGCTCCGGCTCTGTGGACACTCGTTCAACCCACATGTGTGCCACATATGGTGGAGAGAAGTGATCCCCCACGACCCCGACAGAGTATGAAGGACGCAGACCTGAGAGTGCAGGTGGCGCAGATGTTGGTCAATAACTAGCAGCTATGGGCTCGTCGGGAGCGAGACAGCCAGCAGCTACAGGCGGCCAGAGAACGACAGCTGGCGAGATATGCTGAGGATGACAGCGGGAGCAACATAAGGAAGCCTTGCTGGTGCGGCGACGAGACCGGGAAGAGCTGCGCAGACTAGACGTTCTGGCCAGGGAGCACCAGGCACGGCGTAGTGAACTCCAGCCGGCGGAGTTAAAGGGACCAGCGGACGGCAGCAACCCCCGACCACAGACCCGAGCGGGGTTGGCCGGGTATCAAGAAGTGGTGGTGGTGCAGCGACTGGAGAGGGTCCAAGAGGAGGAGCCAAGCCCGGTGATCGCCATGGCCGTGTAGATCGCCCGTCTCCAGGCCGAGGCTAAACGCGACTGGAAGGAGAGAGAGGGTGATATTGCCGACCTGAAGGCCCCTCCCTGTCACCGCCACTGAGCTTACCTTGTGGACACTGGCTAGACCTCTGCATTGTCTAACTTTTAACTTAAAACCATGCCCCAAAACATCCCTTTATTATATCTATTAAGTTGCGTATAAAGGCTAGCGAGTCCGTTTTTTCTGGTTTCTGTTCCTCTTAAGCCCCTTTCACACATGCAGCCTGTTCCATTAATGTAATGGCACAGGGGCCATGTGTGAATATAGCCGGTGTCGAAATGCCGTGAAATCGATTACGGCAGTTTCCCTGCTCAAGATGTAACGTTACTGGTAAAGTTCTGTATCGACTATGTGTGAACAATGCCATAACATTGACGGCGCAAGCATGCGCAACGTTGGGACTCTGTTGTTGACCTGTTAGCCAATCACAAATTCTCAAGGAGGAGACGAGTATAGTCCACGCTGGATGTGCCGTGTAAAGACCACATGTACGATGGAGATACAAACCAATACACTACGGGCTGTCGCTTTTTTTGACAAACGATTGGCAAAAATGTAGAATTTGACGGGGAAATAACATAGCTCCACATGAGAAGCATAAATATAGCATAGCACTATGCCATGTTTTCAGTCCAGCGCAAAGGTTTAACGTAATTTCCGATAAATTACAATTTACCTGTATTGCCAGCGTTGTGTGAATGGTAGCATTATGTTAAATAGGCAGAAAGGCAAACTTTAAAGGAAAAACGAGTCTGTGTGAAAGGGGCTTTAGACTTGCATGTCTCTATGGACTAGGATTTTGTGCTTGTATGAGGGACTGTATCTACTGAATGTATCAGAGTTCTTTTGGACTTGTTTAAAGAGAAATAAGGAATTGGTTATGGTTTCACTATTTTTTACTCTAGACCAACCCTGGATAGAACGAGCAGCAGCAACAGCCCCAGACAACTGGGGAAGCTTTGGTGCTAAATATAAGCCTGGGTCATCAAGACCACATAATGGGACAGACGAAGGTGAGACTTGGCTGACTTTACAGATAAATGTTTTAACTTTATGGCAAGGATTCAGGGAAAAACATGCACTTTAATTTGCCTGCCTTGTTTGTTTGTTTTATGCTTATTTTCCCTCTTGCCAAATAAATACATTGGAAAATAAACTATTGATCGAAAGTTAGTCATCTTCCATCAGCTTATGCTGCAGGGATAGCATATGCATGCCTGATGTGTTTTACAGGTGTGGGTTAATCAAATTAGGAAATAATAGCAATACTTCATCTTGCAACAAAGCAAGCTTAATTAAACCTGCACTAGGCCACTTTGGTGACCTAGTGCAGCTTTAAATGCCCACCTCAAATATTAGTGTTGCAAGATATGAAAATACATGTGTATCATAAAATGCTTCCTATAGTTCATATCGGTCTCCCATCTGAACCTATCCCTTCCCTCTCATTCTCTCCCCAGTGTGCCTTCAAGGCAAAAGGCCTCCCTTTAAAATGTTTGTCCTGAGAAGGCCGAGGAGGACTGACCATGATTACAAGGAGAGCGAGGTCTCTCATAGTTACAGGAGCAGAGGTAATGGAACTCTGTATATAGATTATTATTATAAATTAAACTTGGACTTCTGTAAAGTCCTTTGAGACATGCTTGTGATAAAGGGCTGTATAAATAAATGAACTTCAATTTGTATTACACGTCGCACTTAGTGAGTCTCTCCTTCGCACTGAGCGCTCATGTTGAATACAATGCCAAGTTGTTAATTGTCTGTTGAGTCACTTCTTTTAGTGCAATACAATTTCAAAGAAACGTCTTGAAGACTTTCATGCTTATTTGATGAGCAAGCGGAAACTGCTGGGAAAGATCAGCTCTTCAGACAAATATGGACGGGCAGACAAAACTGAAGAAAACGATTAAAGAATTATTATATTTCTATTTTAAAATAGTAGTAGGCTACTTGTGGATCTTGATAGGTCCTATCTATATTACATATGCCCATGATGTGATATACATTTGTTATGGATATGAACATGTTTATTGACAGAATGTAGATGTGTCCATTCTATTCCACTATAGCTATTATCCATGCGTTCAGTGCTTATTTATTTATTTATTCACTGCCATTTACAGTGTTCGTGTAGTGATTTTATTTATTTAGTCACAATACCTTGTAGAATCATGATTATAAATGTGAAACGTAATTGTTAATGATACAAATATTCTCGTATTTATTATTATTATTATCTAAATCAGAGGATGTCTGTAGAATTTATTCACAATCACAATGATGTCTCACAAATTCAGCCCTTAAGAACACGGCGCACGCTTTTCCACGTTCTTAAATCCTGTTCTTAGCTAAGAACGAATCCCTGATAAGACACCATTCAGGAATACCAGAATTGTCCCGGAAACTTCGTCAGTGGACTTAAAAAGACATTTCTTCTTATCTAATGCGTTCCAGAACACACACACACACATATTCTTTCTAGACGTTACATCCTGCATATTTTTTGTAAATTGTATTTATAGGTTGTAACTTATTTTGTATTTTTGTACCTTTACAAGAGATGGCGATTGATAGTTGGAGTAAGCCTTCCAATGTATCAGTACTTGTACTTGTTACAAATGGCAAATAAAACTTTTGAATCTTGAATCTCTACTGAACGCATTTTCTAGTTAGGACTGTTCTCAGACAGGTTGAGGGAGAGTGGGTACACCCAAAAGTCAATAACATTGAATCACAAATGAACTCCTGGAATGCATTTGACATCAGTGATTGGTCATATGTAACTGTGTAAGTGTATCTGAGGGTGGAATTTCCCTTTAGAAAATCTATAAGCTAGGTAGCTTTGTGAAGTTCTACGTGGTTCAAGAGTGCTTGTGTTCTGAGAGCCAATAGCTGCATAGTGTTGATCCCTACTGATTGGGATTTAGTGGATTGGGAGACACACCCCTCTCATCACCAGTTACTTGAGGTCAGGTGTATCAGCTCCTCACTTTTAATTAGTTTGCCTCCTGGCCTGTCCTTTAAACTCATATCCAAGTATTAAAAAAGGTAATGTTACACTACTTTAGTTTCTCTTATCTATATTGCTACAGGTGACAATATGAAAAAATATTTGAAAGATAATGAAGCATGATTTCTGGGTTGTGGTGATATCTTACAATATTAGATGTTAATGTGTTCCATCCTCCTTTGATCTATGTGCCATGAACCCTTAGATCAGTGTGTAAATTCTGATGTCCACAAGATCTGAGCCTGTGTGTGTCGGGACCTCTGTGATTTGATATGAAATATCCCAGTATAGAGTTTTTTTTTTTTTTACTTAGTTATACTGTATTCTGTAATGTAAATTAAACAGGTAACTGCAGTTTCCACTGTGTCTTAATTACTTGTTGCTAAGCCATTAACTTGGTGTGTTTGAGTATTTAAAATATCGGAGAAGAAAATACCATTGGCCAAGACTCAACTAAATTCTACATGAGCACAATTCAATATTAGAAACATAACTATAATTGTATTTTTTTTGTAGAACTGTATCTTTTGAACACTGCAAGCTGACATTTCTTCAGCCCCCTTAGCCTATTACTACATGAAGTGTCAGTCTAGTTCATCACATTTCTACCTCATGTTCTGCTGGCCAATTGTGTACAGTGCAGTATGTTGCCTTTAGTGTGGTTTGAATGTTGTGAAGTAATCTTCATGTTTGTTTTTCACATGTTTCTTGCGTGTGAACAGTACCTACTTTTAGAATTATATGTGCACTGAACCGCACAGCACCTGTATACAATGTTAACTGTTCAAATCCTTCTCTCCATCCTGTATCTTTCATGTCACTCTCAACTGTGTATTAAAGTACCAATAGGCAAGATTTTTATGTACAAATCCAGCTATCTTATCAGTTTATAAAGTGGGTCTGCATCAGAGTGTCCCATCCCCATCAATTGAGATGCCATAGATTTCACCTGATTTCCCTAAATTCTGTGAGTGAAATCCAAAAATATATCTTGGAGCGCTCCGTCCAGAGAAAGCTGGACTCACCAATGTTACATTTTTTGACACTCTTGTCCCTTTTGTAAGTTTGGTGTAAAGTGATCACAGACTGGCTGGGTTGATAAATATGAGTGTGTAGTTTACTGACATCACCTTTTTGGGGTACTGAAGTTTTCAAAATTTAAATTGTTACCTCTCGCTGCAATTTGGAGTCGCTCACCTCCAAAGTTGCCTAGTATAGCCTTAAGGTATCTAATATTCCTCTCTCCTCCTCTGTCTAGGTTGAATATGGCAACAACACAGTGTGCTAACAGACATCCACCATCTCATCCAAGGCCAAATGGAGGGAACCCAAACCCTCAAGCCAATACTGCGACCAGTACACCAAACTCTGGGCATCAGGGTCCAAGGCCGCACACCACCAGCCAGGATCCAGGACCATCAGCCCATCCCCATCCCCACATCCCACCCCAGCCCCGGCCTTTCTTCTATGTCCATGCTGCACCTCCACCCCCCCTCTTCCACTACCAGTGGCCCATGTCCTTCCCTTATAATCCTTTCACTGGCTTCCCTGGCATGGGTGAGTTTTCTATTTTGTTGTCAGGGCATATGCTGAGATCAATATAAAAAAAATTATTCAGACATTGGTTCAAAAAATTTGCTCAAAAGCATGACATAGACATGACAAAGACTACCATATTTTTCTGTATCAAGGTCTGAATAAAATCTTTTTTGGCATTAACATCTGCATATAAACTGACTTATTGAGGCTATTTTGCCTTGACTGCATGGTGTTGCTTTTTCAACCAACACACCCAACACACCCAATCGATTGAACGCAGATTCTTAAGTCTTTCCTGCAATCTTCTATTCTCTTCTGATTCAATATAATGTTGTTTTTACTGTTGAATTATTTTCGGCATTTGACAGATACGCTTTTTCCCCCGCATGTCTCAGGCTACAGTGTGGTCATGCCCCCATTCCCCCCCACACCCTACATGGAGGCTCCAGGCTACATCCTGCCCCACCCTCACCTTCAACCAGTCGACTATCGACACTTGCTCCATTCTCAGAGCCATGTTGCCTCCTACCAGAGCCAAAACCAGAGCCGTAGATTCTGCCCTCAACACAATGTTTCTGTTGTAAGAGAGACTGTGAACTCAGAGGTCCAAACAGAACCGGCACTGATTAAAACCATAGCCTGTTATGGCAAGGGAAGCCCACTGGCCAGCTCAGATTCTGGGCATGGGACAAACTCCACGTCCCCTTCCTCCTCAAGTTCCAGCACAGGGAAACGGGGCTATACTGAGGTGGAGAACTACATCTTACCCAGCAAAAAGACAAGCCCAGTTAGAAGCACAGCCAAACATGGTTTTGAAACCTTGCCGACAACACCTAAGACTGTCCAGTCACGTACCAGAATGCCTTTAGAATCACAGAAGAGACATAAAGGCAGCATTTGTCAGAAAAATGGTGCCCCTTGCAGCCATAGGGGTCTGGCTCATTGTGACATGTGGTCAGTGTTCTACGGATAGTATTGTTCCTGTGTGCAGCTCTTCAGACCAAGAGGACGATGTTGTCAAAGAGAGACGGGTATCTTTTCCTGATATTCTGATGAGTTGGGGAGGCGGCGCACCACCACTGGCGATGCTCAAAATGGCAGACAATGTTGTTGTATTGCAACAGAGCGAGGACCACCTAGCCTCCTTTGAAGAAACCGAGGCAGATAATGAGAAGACAGTTAATCAGAGTCTGACTGAGAGAGAGCAGTCATGTGGCAGCTGATGGTATTGAGTCCAAAAAAAGAGTGAGTCGGTGGGCCTAGTTGGTTCCATCAGGCCTTGTGTCCTCTCCAGAGAGTGGATGATTAAACATGAACTGCTAGATTCACTGAACGAATCCCAGAAAGTCCCTGACACTGATCATGAACAAGAAAATGAGTCTATTCCACATGAAGAGACTACAATGATCATTCCCCATCGAATGTCCTTCAGTTATGATCAAATCAAGAGAAAAATGAAGTCTGTCTGGGCTGTGGAGCCTTTAGCCCCCTACATCCCCTCTAAGGAGTGGCTGATACAGAATGGCATTTTTGAGCCTGATGTAATCATCAAAGAGGATGGCCAAAATGGTGGCCTGTTAACCCAAAATGATAACGTCATTGTGAAAGCTAATAGAGAGACGTCGCAGGTTCTCCTTGTCTGGTGACATGCTCCCAATGTACGTGCCCTCAGACAGTTGGTTTGGTGACCAGTGTAACGTGAATTGCCACAACAGGTTCCCTTTGACTTCTCAACAGAATGTTGATAATGTTTTCAGTACCTCAGCTGAGAAACTAAGCCCACAAAAGAGAGCAGAAATGCAGTGTAAAATTCACCCCTATAAAATGGTGGAGGGACAACTGAAGCGAGACCCGAGTATGGACCCTTTAGTTAAGGATCGCCTAGCTTCCCCAACTCTCCCAGTGTTGAAGAGAAGGATGTCAATAAAAATGTGTTTTCTGAACCTGAGGCTAATCAAAGCCCGAACCAGGAATCTCTTAATGTAATTGAGCAGCAGGCGAAAAGCCCCTGGTCTCCAGAGCAGGTAGAAACCCCTCTCTCCAGTCCCGTGACAGGGGCGAAATCTGTTGGCCAATTGAGTCTCCTTAACAAGGAAGTGGAAATGGGGCAGGAAGCGACAATGTGTGGGGATGATCAGCTGAGAGTTGAATGACTTGGTGTCGACATAGCTGACCAGAAAATGGCTGTGTCTCCGTCGTAGGGACACTTGGTCGACTGTGGCATCCAGTGTTCTGAATTACAAGATTGCTTCTGCAAGACATACGGAAAGAGCCTGTTTAAACTTTCAGGCAAGCACTTTTACTCCACAATATCCAAAATCTGCAGACATTACCTTTTTTGTGTGAAAAAATGATGGTAAGTTTGTATAGACTGCTGGTTGTCTCATACAGACTTGAGGAAAGCCAACAAGGCTGCTGAGGAAGCCTGTAAGAACAGACGCATGCCGAAAAAACAAGAGGCATGGTGGAAGAACAGGCTGCAAGGTATAGTCTACACAGCATCACACAATGAACATGTTGCTGGTATAGCATGTATAGCATCCGTCATCCAATACCAAATCATAAACATACAATTATGCAACAATGACTTTGACATAGTAGAAACTTAAGAGATCTCCTTATGAAACTGGCCATTTTATAAATGTCAGTCATACATCAAATCCATAGAAGTATGGTTTTAAGAATAGTAGCAGCGAGGCTTTGCTTGAAAAGGACTTGAACATTTTAGTGTGTAAAACCTGAAAACTCAACTGTGCCTGAACTCAAACTGGGCCCGAAGGTTAATGGGTTTTTATTAACCAAACTTGACAAAAGCCTAACACTGCAAATGAAATGGCATCAAATATATTTTCTTTTGAGCATTAATGCTAAACTCAAGCAATTAATGTTGAATTGAGGGGGGATAAAGGCTTTAAAAAGATCCTTTTATGATGAATACAGAGATGGGGTTGTGGTTGTGTTTTTATCGCTCAATTCATAGTACCATCAATTTAAACATAAATTACTTTCTATAGAAAGGCTTATGTTAACTGAGTCAATGTCGCACAACAAACTCAGACCAACCCACCCAACAAACCCTTCATTCCAGGCCTCCTCCCCAGCCAGGATGAGGCCTGAAATGGATACTATGGCAAACCTGGGAAAACAAAAGGTGAGCATCACAGCTACATCCTCTACTCAGGTTCATCTGTCTCAGGAATAGGCAACCATGTGCCCAAGAGTATGCAGGTTTTCATTCCAACCAAAGACTACACCTCACTCCATGGGGGATTAGTGCCAATGAAGCAATATCCCGCAGTCTGTCATGCATAGTTTGCATGCATAATTAATATTTTCTTGCTGATGCGTCCAATTAAAGGCATTACAAGTAAATGCTGATCGCACAGTGCATTTAGCAATGTTCAAGATAATCAACACAGTCAGGCT